>CAUYRH010133457.1:0-10323 GCA_963574655.1 Perodicticus potto
GTCTCCTTCACTTTACACTTAGGACTAAATGTGGAACCCCCATTTCCTATGCCTAGGTCAATTTCTTGTGAATTTCCTAGGCCTCAATTCCATGAATGGACTGTATCCATTCATTGATACACTCATTCACCTTGCCCCCGCGGAAGGGACTGTATTCATTCGTTTCCTGGCCAAGGAACCCATACACCTATATGTACCCTGAGGCTAAGGGCCTAAAGGAGGAGACGGGGAAAGACCGGGAGAGGAACGGAGAGAGCTTCTCTCTCCCCACTTGAATTCTCTCCCTCTACCAGGAGCTTTAGTGTTTTCTGTTTTCTTTTCTGTAAATCAATTCTGTCTTACCATTGAGGGGTGCAGGGGGGAAATAATGTAATGAAGAATAATAAAACACATGTATTTAACAAGAAAAAAAAGAAAAAAAAGAAAAAGTCTGAAAAAAAATAAATAAGTATTCAATGGGATTTACTGGCCTGATTTTTTAAAAAAAAAAATCAAATTGGTGAACAGAAATGTAGAATTTGTGCACTAGAAAAGATTTTATATTTTGTTCACTAATTTGAATGCATTAAGGATAGTTTTATTGCTCAAAATATCTAAAGAATTACTTGGACACTTTAATAAGAGATGTGCTAATATTCATTAGATAGATGCTGGGTGGTTTGTATAAAAGTTTTGCTGCTGCCATTGCTGTTTCTTCTTCTTCTTCTTTTTCTTTTTTTTTTTTTTTTTGTTTGTTTTATTTATTTATTTTTTTCTGGGAAAGTGTAGTTAATGGGATCAAGAAAACATTTGGCTGTCACGTCTGAGTTAAAAGACAGAGTCAAATGAATGAAAACAACTCATGTGGAAACACATCCACATGGCCCTAGGTGACCTTGAGAAAGTATGCACGTGGGAATTTTCGGGCACCGTGAAGGGAGTTCTGAACTTCCACAGAACAAACTATGGAGGCTGAAGTCATCTTATGCATCTAGATGCATATAAACTAGAGACGTTTGTTGTAATCTGAGCCAGAAACAGGCATCCTGAACGCATGTTCTATATAATTATAAGTTTTGCCTGTCTTCCCTAGCAATCTTCTCTATCGCCATGACTGAATCAGTCTCTTCCTGGGGAATTACTAGATTGCCAACATTGATCTCACTGCTGAGTACTGGATTCAAATCTCCAAATGCTTCTGATGCATTTTCACATGAGTTTCTCCTACTGTCCTAATCACGGGCACCAAAATGGACTCTTTTCCTCCATCCCTATACAAGCTTGTCCTCGTGGCATTGACATGATGGTGGGATCCGCACTTCATTCTCCAACTGGAAATCTTAGAGCTGCCTTTGTCTACATACCATCTAAACTACTACCACTCAAATCTAAGAAATGTCTAAAGTTAGTAACTCTTTTATGACCTCCTCCCAAACCTTATTTTCTGTCTCTTCTCCCACTGCCCTAATTTGAAAAGCTTAGTAGTGCAAGAACACATGTGTTGTTTCTCTTCTCCGTGGAGATCTACTTCTGCAAAACAATTAAGCATTTCCCCCTATTTTCTTTCTAAAGTAAGATTAACGTATGTCCACAACATTCCTATCAATCGTCTATTCAGTTTTATTTGTAATAACATAAAACTGGAAATGATTCTTATGCTTTTCTTTCAGTGGGCTAAAGAATGAACGATTTTGGTACATCTAAAAATTGGAATACTACTCAACCCATTTAAGGATACATATTTTCACACCTAAATGAAAAGGGAAAAAAAGCCAATCTCAAAAAGTCACATATTATATTCTATTTGTGCAACATTTTTAAAGTGGCAAAATTATAGTGATGGAGAAGAATACAGTGGTTGCCAAGGGTAAGGCCTGTGGGAGAGTGCAACTCTAAATTCATCAGAGATTTTCTTTGTAGAGATGTAATAGTTCAGTATCTTAACTATGTCAGTGATTACACCAATCTCTATTTGTGATAAAATTTCATAGCAACAAAAAGAGTGCATGTAAAAACTGTTGAAACTATTTCACTTAGCACAGTGTCCAACAGGTTCATCCATGCTCTTGCAAATGACAGGCTTTATTATGTTAAATGACATAAACCAGATCCAGAAAGACAAATAGTGCACGACCTTACTTATATGTGGAATCTAAAAACGTTGAGCTTTATAGAGACAGAGAGTAGAATAGTGGTTACCAGGGTCTGGGGGTGGGGCTGGAGTAGAGTTGTGGAGATATTGGTCTCTAAATATAAAATATCAGTTAGATACAAAGAATAAGTTTAAGAGATATATTGTGTAACATGGTGACTATATTTAATAACAATGTATTACATTTTGAAAATCACTAAAAGAATAGATTGTAAGCATTCTCATCATAAGAAGTGATAAGTGTGATGTAATACATATGTTAATTAGGTCAAGTGAGCCTTTCCACGTGGTGTACATATTGCAAAGCATCAGGTTGTAGTCAATAAATACATACAATTCTTATCTGTAAATTAAAAATTGATTATTTAAAAAAAACAGTGAAACCTGAATAACAATGTAATTAAAAATTGATTAATTATTTTAAAAAACCAGTGAAACCTGTGACTTATTTAATAGTATTGTATCCATGCCAGTTTCCGGGTTTTGATATTGTATTATAATTATGTAAGATGTAACCATTAGGGGAAGCTGGGTAAAGCACATTGAAATGCATTAGGACACTTTTTGCAACTTCTTGTCGAGTCATAAACTGTTTCAAAAATAAAATCTTAAATAAATTGGTTATATCATTTCTAATCTTCTCTCAACTTTTGTTGGATTTGTTTTGATTTCAGGATAAATTCCAAATGTGTTAATTAGGAGGTTAAGATCACAGTATCTCTTAGCTTCATTTTGCCTTCTAACTTCCTTATAGTTACCATAGAATCTGTATCATTGGCCATCTCCCTACACTGACCACCTCCTGAAGTTGACCTAATTTTCATAGACCAGACATGCACCACATGTACATATCTGTACAGTAAGCCTAGTTCCTTATGCTGACCCTCTCTGTGAGTCAACTAGTTTGTTACAGTCCCTTGGGTGGTCAATTTAGAGAGGTTCTATTGTATTTTTTTTATTCAAAATTAATTCCCTGAACAGAACATGCACATCCTCTCATCTGTGTGTTTTCATCTGTGTTACTCTCAATGTGAAGTGATATTTTGCATGCTTGTAAGATTTTCACCATTACTCTCTAACAAGTCTCACTTTCTCCATCTTTATAGCTGAAGTCACTGAAAAGCTGAAGAAACATAGGTCACAGAGCTAGCAGGAAAAGAGAGATTCAAACCGAGGCCGTTTGACTCCTATGTACCATATTTAGTTGTGTATGCTGATATTTAGTTTGCTTGCATGCAAGACAGACATGGCCCATGCCTTATGCTTATGATTCTTGCATTGCTGTATCACATAAAGTGGGTATCTGGTAAATGACTGTGGAATGAAAGTGACCTAAGCCACATGATGCCCAGTTTTAGATATATACAAATCATCATTTTGAAAATTGAGTTGCAAAGACCCTGTAAGTGCAAATAAAGGTTTAAAATAAAAATGATCACTTAATGGAAACAAACATGTCATCTTAAACATATAAGCATGCCAAGATGAAGCTCTGTCACCCAGAAATGTGAGCCACATTAGAAATAAAGGAATTTGCACTAAAAACATAAAATTTCTTGCTCATTGCTCCTGTGAAGGGAACCTCAATTTTCATAAACCCGACAAGAGATGGGAGAAGAGTCAGCAAGAGTCAGATAATAGGTTTCAGAAGTGTGAGACCTATGAAATGAGAAATTTTAAAAGCTCTATGATGTTCTTCCTTAAACTTTTCATCTAATTTATAATGTTAAGACATATTTTGTCTATATAGAAACCAGGTCAGCCAATAACATCCTAATTTCAAATGTCTGTCTACCTCCTGTTTGCAACGTAAGTGGTATGATAAACCGTTCAATAACACACACAGACTTCTCTCTTTCTCTCTCCCTCTCTCTTTGTTTTTTAATCACACACAGACACACACACACACACACACACACACACACATGCTGCTACCATGTAATAGGCTTCATTAGATACTTTGAACCCTTCCTTGGACCCCAAGTTCAAGTGCCTGGTTTCAGGGTCAAGAATCTGTGCAATACAACCTTAAGCCAATTTTATGTTTTAACTCTTTACTTTTGGATTGACAAATGAGAGAAAATAATTGTTCTACCTAAATTGAAATAAAAATAGAATCAGAAAACCGAGGTGTGTGAAAACTGCATATATAGCTCATACATATAAATTTATACAACTGTCTATAAGCTTATACAAATGTAAAGTTATATAAGATCTCAAATATCAATGCAATAAATGTGTCCACTATGCTAAACGAAGGTAACAACCTTTGAAAAGTAATTACCTGTGGGAGGCTTACAGCCTTATCTCTCCATGGGGCCACTCACCACAATTCAGGGCAAAGCACATAGGCGATTCATCTCTGCGGGCTCATCCAGACCAGCACAGATGAAAGGAGCCCAGAGGCCCAAGACAGGGCAAAAGTCATTAATACCATCCCTGTGTGGGGAGTCAGCAGGCTGGTGGGATTAAGCCCTTAAAACTACTGACCAGGAGTTAGATTAGGAAGGCTGGCTTGCTCACCCTGCCCCTTCTAAGTGCCTTATCACCGTTGTTGACAACTCACTACCCTATGTTCTCCATTACCTAGCCACCTAGCCATTGCCTTTTCCCCCCAGGCTTCCTGGGGCTTGGGATTCTTTTAATCCTTTTGGTACTTTTGCATCTTACATGTATACTTTGTCTTAGCGATCAAAAGTTTTGTGAGGAGTCACATGGCTACTGCACTGTCTCAATCTGTCTCCAGACATGAGAGCCGATGTATGCCTCTCCAGGCTCCATAGACTTCATAAATTAAGTTGGTATAGAGTGTCCTTGTTTTCCCCCAGCATCGCCTCCACTGTTGACCTCCAAACTAGGTCAGGGCCCACAGCAAATCCCAACAATTACCATCGAAAGAGATGTGAAACCCAGAAGATAAAGGGTGATTTTCAAATTCTCTATTTTCTCTAAAGTTAATCTGAGGAATTAAGACGACATGGCATGGCAGTATTAGAGCTATTTCAAAAGAAGTGGATACAACTTCTAGGCACATACAGACAGGTTCATCTGACTTGGCCAATGATATATAAACAAAATGATGTCCCTCCTAAGTGGAAGCTTTATAATCCAGACTTTACTATCTTTTCATCTGCTATTATACTGATACTGGAAATGCTCAAAAGATACAGTCTAATGAATAAAAATTCATGTCTAAATCCTGAGCAACTACAATAAGTAGACTACCAATTTTGTTCATTTAGTCTAAACTAAAAGTAAATTTGTTGTGGTAAGACTGTGACTTGAGGCTGATGTATTTTCATACATAATCTAACCTATCTTGACTTACATCCAGAATATCAAACACCACACCCTGCCCAGCTTCAAACCCCATCCCTGAAAGTGGATTGTTTTCCTGAGCTAAAGGAGATATTTTAAGTTCTTACATATTTTAAGTACATCAAAGAAAAAGATTGTATCTTTTTTGTATAAAGTACATAAGACTCCGAAGACAGCCACTGGTCTATTCCTTCTCTTCTTGTGGAAGCATGCTGTACTTTATGTCAAGACTTCTGTCTGAGTACCCTCCCCTTAAACTTGAGCTGGCCTGAGCAACTTGCTCTAGTAATAGAATGTGGTGGATATGATACTCTTGGACTTTCAAGGCTAGGAAGTAAGAAAACCTCAATCTTCTCTCTGTGTCCTCCTTCATGTACCCCAGCTACAGTACTTGAAAAGCACAAGTCACTTAAATAAGGCACACATAGGAGTTCAAGGTGACAACTTAGCTGGTTCCCCTGCCTCAGACTGATCACCTTCCAGCCATGGGCAAGAACCATCTTGGATGTCCAGCTAAGTGAAGGTTTCTGATGGCTACAGTCTCAGCCAACATCTGACTGCAAAACCTGAAAGAAACCAGTGGAGAACTGCTCAGTCGACACCATGCCAACCACAGAATTCTAAAATATAATAACAAATCATTGTCACCCACAAGGTTTTAGGGTTGTTTAATTATGTAGTGAAAGGTAACTTAAACCCAGTGTGATATGATTAATGGCTATATAAAATGGAAATAGTACATATTTTGCCATGTTGTTGTGCAAGGTAAATTGCATAATGCGTATAATGTTTTGTGTGGTATCTATAATATAAAATATACATCAATCAAGATATTCTTGTTCATGAAAGGTAATTTAAAATAAACAACCTTAAGCAGTAGTTGATTAAAATAACTAATATTTTTCCCTCATTCTGCTTGTGTATTAAGGTTGACTCAGGTCATTTAGAGACCCAGGAGCATAGGGCAGGGACCATCTTGACCTTTGCTGGTTACTCTGCAAGATGAACAAGAGGGCTCTGGGGACTCATACTCTGGCACCTGGACATGCTGGCCTGGAGGTGACACACATCACATCAGTGAACAATTCATCTGCCAGTATCATTACAAGAAGCAGCAAGTAAAACCCTACCATTTGCTCTAGGAGTAGAGCAAAACAGAAGCTCACAGAACGCTAACATGCTGCATGTTTATTTTCCCCCCACACCATTATTCTATTCTAACATAGATTTTATGTATTTGTTTTGTTTATTGTCTGTCTCCACTTAAATATAAGCTCTGTGTAGGAAGATATTTACATCTACTGTGTCCACCTGTGTATCCCAAGCACCCAGAGACAGCAGAGCTTGTGCATAGCAGTTATTCATTAAATACATGATGGATGAATGGTCATCACCATCATCATCATCATTATCACAAACTCATTCTAGCAACAACGTAAATTGCATTATCAAAGATACATAGTGAATAGGTGGAGAAGTGTAGCCTAGAGAAAACTACACGGACCACTAAAATTAAACCTAAATACCTAAAAGGTTTTCACTTAAAAAAAAAAGAGGATTTAAAATAATTATTTTTGTACTCTGAAAGCATAACTGCCATTAATCAATAGATGTATTTGACCCACCTAGAAGGCATCCATCTTCTGGTGTCAGGCAAACCCATCTTTCACTGCCCAATGTGATAGCTGTGAGATTCTGGTTGGTAAGTCAAACTACACGCACATCCTACACCTCTCACTGTCCTTATTTTCCATGGTATCTTAAAAGGCCGAATACCCATGCATTTGGGTTTACCACTCTCCCTCCCATTGCTCAGATTCTGTCTTCTTTTCTGAGCCCTCCTGCTAGTCCTATTATATGAAAATACTCTAGCCCTCTTCTCTTAGTGGTTCAAAACAATTTCAGCAAATAATGTTATTTAGATGCTGGTATCTTCTCCCCCCTGTAATTAGTATATTTTGCTTTCTTCCAACATGACCCTTCTTTTTGGCCATACTTAACAGCTGGATAAAGAGGTTTCACACAGGACAACAAGCTATGAGAGGCAGAAGCTGAATAGAAGCAGGTTATTACAAATCAGAAAAGGGAGGGCATCACATTGTCAAGCCATCCGTTCGTAACCAGCTCTATGACATGTGAAATTAAAAGAATGGGGAATGTGCCATCTATTATATGCTATACTTTCCCACACACAGAGCCATCTTTCATTTACTCAAGGGTAGAGAAGATCACTGAGCTGCATAGAGCAGAAAGTTTGAAACACTATAGCCAAAAATAACATCTCTATTTGTGAGTTTCCAGACAAGGAGAGTGAGGTCTCTGTTTGTTTGTTTGCTTGCTTGCTTTAGGGAGGTGGGTAGAGGATGACTTGCTAGAGGTTAACTTTGCGACAAATAACTTTTTTGCCCTTCATTAGGGAAGCAAAATTTGGGAACAATTAACAATGCATCTTTTATTAATCAGAGTTCAGCAGTATCAATCCCTCAACTATCCTGGCTATGTTTGTAACCAAGAATTTTAAGAGGCAGGAGGCTGTAAATAGCAGCTAAAATGTGTGATTCCAAGGACATTTCCTTCAGTGTCAAAAGCAAGGTCCTAATCCCACTATACTTCCAATGCACTCACTATTAGATATCTTTTTCCTGCTGTTTTCTTCCTTGAACCCCAAAATAAGAAAAAAATACATGCATGTATGTTCACAAATTATGTGCTTTTATGACATCCATTTTTATTATGTGTATCAATCTGGTTTCTCTCAGCTGCAATTTACAAAAATAGCATATTTCCAATGCTGATACTCCCTAGAGTAGGGAAGATACAACTTCCGGAATGACTGTATGCAGAGAGAAAACTGATAACCACCACAGCTTTTTTTGTTCTTTCTGTCTATTTATAGATGGGTTCTCAGCTGTGATTTCCTCTATGTCGCTTCCTTTTCACGCAGGTTTTCTTCTTCTGACAGTAAAAATGGGCTTGGCAGCCTCACCAGGACTTTAGTGCCACTATTTCAGAAAGAAGTGGCTCTTTTTGGATAATTTTAGGTTTTTGATTGATTCGGCTTTGCTCAGATGGCAAAGCCTGAACCAATCATTTTAACTAAATTTCATCAATAGTTTGATTGGCCACAGGAAGACTTAGATTCACTCGAAACTCATAAACTAAAATTTGGAGACTTCCTACATAGTAAAAAATATATTTTCAGGATACTATGTCATGTGATTATTGTAACAATCCTATGAGAAAGGGTGGGCAGGATTTAGAAGAGTGATAGCACAGAAACCTAGAAAGATACAGGCCTCAGAAGCTAAGGGGAATTAGTGTATTTATGACACTTCTAAGTCTTTTAGTTCTGTGCCTTCAGTTAAGCTTTGCAATTTTTAGTAACTTTAATTATTTATCTCCAACATAAGTATGACATTCATGGTTACAAGTGGCATTACGTAATACATAAAAAGAAAAAAGTGAGCATTGTATATTACTACAATAATTCTGAATAATAACCTAAAATTTCGCTGGTTTACAATAAGGTTCTTAACTCTGGGTTGACTCTGATTCTGCTATGACTGACTGGATATGGCTCTTGGCTATATCTGTTTCCTGGTTCTACAACCAACAGTGCTCTGGGTATGATCTCATTGCAGATGGCAGACATACAAGACGACAAGGATAACACCATTAAGGGATCTGCTCACATTATGTCTGATGACATCCTATAGGCTGAATCAAGTCCTGTGGCCAAGGCCATTACTAATTAGGACATATACTTCACCTACTCTGGTGAGAGGCATGGGAAAGGGCACAGATGTAGATTCTACTACAGAGAAGAGATGAAGAATGCAAACCAAGAACCCAATCTACAGTCAAACCATAATTGTCAATAAAATAATGAGATTATTATGAAATTATAACTGTATTTCCTTTCATCCTATGTGGTTAAGAGTGTCCAAGAAATGTATTAATATGTAGGTGGCATAAGGAATAGCTTTCAAATTGCTTTTAAAGAGTTTCTTGCCCCATTTGGTCTTCTTCCTTCTTAGAAGACTGACTTGATGATTGGAATTCTAACAGTAATTGCTGAGTTATAAGGTTACAAGAATTAAGTTTGTGAACTTGCTACTGTGCACTTACATGGTGGTACTGTACAAATAACGTGGTAAAATTTCATAACTTTAATATAACAGTGTGTCACAGCTGTGTTTGTGTAAACATGTGACAGTGACTTGCTGACTGGCATTTGTTATTTTTGTATGTTTTCGTGAGCCATTGTGAGAATGTAGTTTGAATTAGAGAAATGAGCAAACACTCATAAATTGTTGTCAAACTTGGTAAAAGTGGAAGAGAACTCAAGGATGTATTAGGCTAAGTTCATGGGGATAATTATACGAAGAAAATGGCAGTGTACAAGAGGAGAGCAAGCATCACTGATAAAGAGAGGTCAGGGCAACCAGTAACACTGCAAAAACATTGCAAAAAAATCATGGAATTGTGCATCAAAGTCATTGGCTGACAGTGAGAAGAATAGCAAACTAAGTAGAAAACCATTGGGATATAGTTAGAAATATCTTAACTGAAAATCCTGGCCAAACACCACAACAATGCATCAGTTCACACAGGACTGTCTGTAAGGAACTTTTTCACCAGTAAACAAATAACTGTATTGGAACACCCTCCCTACTAACCTGATCTGGCTCCCAGTGACTTTTTTTCCTTATCTGAAGATAAAGAAAATATAAAAATGACATTGTCATAAAATCCAGAAAATCATGGACAATACAACAACAGCTTTAATGGCCATTTCAAAAAAAAAAAAAAAGGTTCCAAAATTGCTTTGAAGAGTGGACTAGGTAGTGGTACTACTATACAGCTTCCTAGAG
>CAUYRH010133459.1:0-11893 GCA_963574655.1 Perodicticus potto
GAGGCGGGAGCCTGTAGTCCCAGCTACTTGGGAGGCTGAGGCAAAAGAATCGCTTAAGCCCAAGAGTTTGAGGTTGCTGTGAACTATGACACCACAGCACTCTACCAAGGGTGACAAAGGGAGTCTCTATCTCCAAAAAAAAAAAAAAAGAAAGAAAGAAAAGAAAAGAGGGGCAGCGCCTGTGGCTCAGTGGGTAGGGCGCTGGTCCCATATACTGAGGGTGGTGGGTTCAAACCTGGCCCCGACCAAACTGCAACAAAAAATAGCCAGGCGTTGTGGCAAGTGCCTCTAGTCCCAGCTACTCGAGAGGCTGAGGCAAGAGAATTGCCTAAGCCCAGGAGCTGGAAGTTGCTGTGAGCTGAGAGGCCACTGCACTCTACCAAGGGTGATGAAGTGAAACTCTGTCTCAAAAAACAAAACAAAAAAAAAAAGAAAGAAAGAAAGAAAGAAAAGAAAGCTGAAGCACAGAGCCAGCAGCCGACTTGCTTTGTTCAAAAAGCCAGGACGCACGTTTCCATTCTCTCTGTGCTGGCCTTCTTGGCATCAGGAGCTCAGAAAGTGCAAATAGATTAAGGCCACACATTTTGTTGAGCACGTACTCTGCATCAGTCATTGTCGGAGGCTTAGTGGATGCAGCAGCAATGAGACAAAGTCTTATTCTCATTGAGGTTCGTTCTTAATAGGAGAAGAAGACAATACACATATAAATGAATGAGATAACTCTGAACTTGGTGTGTGTTATGGAATGATTTGATAGAGAGGAACCAGGGAGGCTTACTAAGCCTAGAAAGAGCTCTCTGAGCAGGCAATATCCAGGCTGAGAAATTGAGAAAGTCTTTGGATGTCAAGAGGAGTCAGACTAATAAAGGAAGAGCAAGGCATGAAAGCAAATGATGGTGAATTAATAGCATTACGGGTCTTTCTCTGAGAAAGGAAGCAGAGGGAAAGGATGTTCTCTCTGGAAGCACAGAGATGCTGGAAAGTTAGAACTTGCTTCTGCGCTCCCTTCCTGGGCCGCCACCTCTTCTTTACTCCTCAAATTTCTCATCTGTGAAATGGACACCAGGGTGTCAGTCACTGTTATAGACACTTTCACCTTTAGGCCCCGATGAAGAGTTGTGAAGTGTTAGAGATCTGCTTCCCAACCACACCAGGGAGAGGTTGCAGATTCCTTAGACACACAGTAAATAGGAAATGTATCTTATTTTAAATGATGCCACCCAGACAGCTAAAGGGTAAGCCACTCTAATCTATTCACCTGGATTGGTCTAGTTGACACTTGACAACAGCAGCTTCCTAAGGCCTTATTTCAATGACACCACTCTCTCTTAACTTTATCTAGCACACTCTACCATGCAGAGCCTTTTTATGGCTCTTGCTACACACCTCCTAGACTGTAAGCCCCTCGAAGACAGGGATTTCTTACTCATGTTTGTCTACATACGAAGGGCGCGATAAATGTTTTGTGGAGTTCATATGCAAAGGACACAGCTTTATCCCTATCACAGCCCTTTTCCCCACATCCTACTTCCATGGGCCAGGTTCATTATCAGCATTCTTTATTTTTATTTTATTTTTCTTTTTTGAGACAGAATCTCACTATGTCGCCCTCGGTAGAGTGCCGTGGCATCACAGCTCAAAGCAACCTCAAACTCCTGGGCTCAAGCGATTCTCTGGCCTTACCCTCCCGAGTAGCTGGAACTACAGGTGACTGCCACATCGCCTGGCCACCTTTCCATTGCAGTTGTCATTGTTGTTCAAATGGCCCAGGCCGGGTTCAAATCCACCAGCGAACCCGCCAGCCTCGGTGTATGTGGCTGGCGCCCCAACCACTGTGCTATGGGCACCAAGCCTGATATAAGCATTCTAACATATCATGTGAAGTAACTGAGGCATAGAGAATTTAAAAGGCTTGCAGTTTCTAGCTGGACTCACGAGATTTGATTGAAAATTTCTCTTGGGACCTATATAGCAAGTATTAAGACAAAGATGCAAAAGTAGACATTTCTCTCTACTTAAAAAGTCGGAGGCAGGGATCTCAAATCGTAGGATCTAAGTGGGATTTCCTAAAGAGAATTTACAGGCCCAGAACTCAGAAGTTCTACCCAGAAAGGGCCTGCCTAAGTTTGTCATGGTCATCCAGGTAGCTCAATAATTATTTTCAGTGCAGCCGTCACCTGCCTCCGCTTACAAATGGTCCCTAGTGGCAGGGCCTTAAAGGTTTCATGTTGCTTGCATTTGGATTGCCTAAGATGTCAATCAGTTCTGACCACCTGCCAAGAAAGTTTGACACCTAAGACTTTTTCTTTAAGGAGGGAGAAAGGGAGCCATAAAAACTTAGCTGTTTTAATGAGGCTGGGGGTAAAAATGCAGTCAGTAGATTCAGATAGGAACACCACACATTTGGACCTCAGGCATTTTACCAGAACACAGACTCCTTTTGAGATTGTTCAGGCCGCTAAATAGACACAGCCGAAGAGAGACCAGCTTCAAGAGATTCCTGGAATCTCTTCTCGGCATTGGTCCACAAGCTCAGCTGCACATTGGAATCACCTGGGGAGCTTTATAAAGTGCTGCTGTCTAGGCCTGTCTCCACGGAGCCAGATGTGTCCTGGGATGAGTTCTAGCTACTGAGACGTTTCAGATCTCCTTAGATGATTCTAAGGTACAGCTAAGATTGAGAACAATGACCACTAAGAGGCTGCTCCAGGTAAGCAAGAGAATGACAAGACTATAACCAGGAGGACTCAAGGTCATGTCCTGATAGCTTGCACTACCTGTGCTAGGGCCTTCACCTCTCAGGTGGCTCACCATGCAACGTGTTGTCCCAGTTTTAGCACAAGGAGTCTTATGCCCCAGGACACACCTCAGTCCCAGCCAAATCCAGAAGACTAGTCACCCTACTATCTCCCACCCCAACCCCGGTTGGCTCAGTTCTTAGGCATAGTGGAAGGATGGGAGGTTAGAGTCTCCCTGACATCTCAGGAGAGGGAAGAGAAGGCATGAAGGGCGTGAAGAGATGAGCTGGAGGGCCGGGGCCTGTGATTCCTCCAGGATACAGTGCACAAGTTCATGACCCTCTAATTTCATGGCAGTGCACCCATTCAGAAAATACTTGATATGAATAACCTTTTTTCTTTGGAAAACTGGAAAGGTGGTTGAGTTTAATTCCAGGGTTGAAATTATATGGGATACTGGCAATTCCCCTGAGGCTGAAGTGGCCTTGAGATGACAAGCCCCCTAAGAATTTGTGTATAACTTGAAAGAGGGTTTAGACTTGGTGACACTGGTGTGGTGTGATGCCATTTTTATGTAGACTTTGGAATACAGCAGTTCCCAGGAGACAGCTGAGTCCCACTGACATCCATCACACGCTCAGTCCTTTATTGGCCAGACCCTGACCCTGTACTCACTCCCCAGGGGCTAAAGATGTTGTATGTGGTAGAAAGAGCACAAAGTCACTGCAGAGTAGGGTCTGGTTAGGGGAGGGGCTGACGGCTGGGGGTGGCTAGGCTGGTACTAACAGGGCCTGTGGGGAAGGGACACAGGTTTAGTTGGCTTCACAGAGGGAGGGACCCTGTTTTATAGCATTTTATAAATTCTAAATCATGCCAACTTGAAAAGTGGCCAGTGGCCGGGAACCTGACATAATTAAATGTGCAGAAATCACTTACAAAGTGACCTTGAAGGCCCCTAATCATCCCTGAAGTTGACCAGAGTTGTAGTTGAAAACAGTTTCTTTTTTCTTTTTTTCCAGGCCTCCATTTCCACGTTACCCTTGCCATCCCTGAGGAATCAAATTTGAAAAGTTTCTGATTGGCCTTTGGTACTCTGATTTTTTTAGAGAGAAGGAAAACACCTATTAAAAATCTTCGTTCCGGGAGGATGGTTGCTTCCAGCAGCTTCTGCTGCCAGAGTAATGAATTTAGAATCCCCAGTCCTAGTCCAAATCTCAATGGCTAGTAATTAAATTTCCACTAACAGTTTGTTTTATCACCTCAGTTAGCTTGTTGACATATAATAGGTGCTGCTGAGAAGTACATCTAGTTAATGATTTTCTTTTACATATTGATATTAGCACCTGGAGTGGGAACATCTCCTCTTCAGAATATGATTACTATTTTGAAATCTTAAGCACAGGAGGGAAATCCGTCTCTATAAATTAAACAAGAAGTTCTGAGAACTTCTATCTTCAGTTCCCATCCAGACACTAATGCATCTCATTTACTTTGTGCTGTTCCCCTGAGTTATCTGTGTCACGCAGACGATTCTTGCATGTCACGTTAACTATCTATTGAAAAAAGCTCGAAGTGTGCTTGTAACAGTGCCCTGAGCCAGGAAGCAAGGTAGGGAGCAGAACATGAAAAATTCATCACTGGTACATTTCAAGTTGCTCGGATATTTTAATTCGAAGAGGAAAGAACCCATGTCAGCTAAAGATGCAACTATAATTAAACCGATAGGGCGTTCACAATCGCCTCCGAACCCACTCCCCTCCTCATTTGTTTCTTTTCCCCGTCTTTAAACTACATGAAATCAATTATCTCCACAAACCAGTGGTGAGGACTGAATGCCAACCACTTACTCCTGAAGTGAATAAATTATTCAAAATTCATCATTGATGTGAACAACTCCGCTGATGGAAAGCCCTTTCCTAGGGGTGTGGGTTCAGGAAGGCACATCCTTTGGCCTCTGCCTTGATGCCCAGGGCAGGGTCTTTCCATCACAAAGTCAAGGGCAGGGGATGAAGGCAGCACAAAGCAGGCTTCACTTCTAGGAGTGACTTCCCCTTAATGTATGTGGCTTTACACATAGTGACAAACATGTTCCTTCCCAGCATACCCCTGAGTGACAGCTATAGGGTAAAGGGGGGACAGACATCCGCCCGCCACCTGGAGCAGTGATGGGCACTGTTGCAGACAGGATCTGAAGTGGAGTTGATGTGGTGTCATTTCGGCTCTCCTATAACCTGGTTATCTCTTGCCAAGACTTCACGTCTGATTAGTCCGCTTGGAGGGGACAGTGGACTTTATCAGCCTCACTTCCTGCCCTGCCGTCAACTTTGGAAATGCAGTGAAGGAATTTCAGATAGGTGTCACATTTTCCTATCAAATTTCCTGTGAACCCCTCACCCCTAGCCAGGTGCCCCCTTCAGAAGACATTAATGAAGGGGGGAAATGAAGTTTCTGCTGGCTTCACCCACCCAGGCGTTCTGCAGTTACGGCTTCCAGGTCAGCACCTCCCAGTTGGCACCACACTGACCCCTGTGAGTTCTCTTTATCAGCCACGCCATACGAGGTGACTGCAAACGCTGCTCCTTTACAGATCACGGGCAGGGTGAGGCCTGCTGGAGATGGGCAAGGCTGCTCCTTCTGGGACCCCTGCCTGGGAACACGAAAGTCTGAAAAAACTGCTGACAAGTTGATCCCCCCACGCTGCCATCCCCTGACCTGGCCTGGTAATTTTTCTGCTGTAGCTCCAGGGTCTCTGGCAGGACCTGGACCACCCAGGGTTTTCTAGGGCCAGATCCTGCCATGCTTCCTGGCAAAGATGAAAGATGAGGCACAGAGGGTTGGCTCTTAGAAGGGTTATGATTTCCCAGAAATATCCCATTGGATATTGGCAGGTGCCATCTCTTGGCAATACCTTCTCAGACTTACCCCACCCCTACTCAGTAGGTACCCAGTGCTTCTGCAATGCCACATCCCTTTATCAGCAATGAGATCATAAACTCATTTATAGGGGCTTATTAGGAACTCAGTGTATGGCCCTTGATCCTAGAAAACTGATTTTGGAAGAAGAGCCTGTAGAGATCAGTGCTTAAACCAGAGAGATGAGCTTCTAATGGTGGAACTGCAGAGACCAAAAGGTCGGGCTTTTGGGAAACTTGGCAAGATATTGTCAGGGGCTCTGGGATCATACTCTTTGAACACTGGTGTCCTAATTGGTAACAAGGGGATGATAATAGCAGGCTTATGTCTTACTTCTGCTGGAGTTACAGGCTGTGATGGCTGATTGAGGACATGCAGGTGATGGGCCACCCACAGGGAAAAGTGTGTAAGACGGAGTCATTATTTTCTGTAAGAGGACGTGGTTTTTAGTGAACAAGGTCTGCACCTCCCTTGGATTTAGTCCAGGAAGGAGGATCTGCCAGCTGACCTCAAAACACTAATTCTGTCCCACTGAAGTCCAGGTAGGCTCCAAAGGAGGCTGCTAGGGTGGATGCTGGAGTCCACGCCAGAGCCAGTTCCTGCAGCCCTTCTGATGGCTCCATAAGCACCTTGTGTTAAATACCCTGCTTCAAACGAGTAAATGTCTTCTTTCTCCTGTTGCTCCACTCTGCCTGATGGAGGAAATGAAAATGAACACGCTGCTCTCGCTGAGCACAGCAGGGCAGGGCAGAAGCATTCCTGTCACCACGGAACTGATCCACCAGGGACGGAGGCCAAGGATCGGGCCACTGGGCCCCCCAATCAGTGCAAGAACATGTCACCAAGGTGTGATCTGAGAATCGGGGAGCACCCTCCAGCCCAGCTGCCTCTCACTCCCGAGAATGGGCCGTTCTTACCAAGAGCAGCAGCCAAGCAAAGGAAGGTGCCCCTCTTCCCGCGGCCCCTTCTGTATCTCATAAGAGTGCACATAATTGGCAGAAAGTAATTGACACCCAGAATCCCCGATGCAAACAAACCTATAGATTTTGGTTTTCAGCCTCTTCATGAAGAAAGAAACAGGAATGGATGCCGAGTGCATCTTACTACAGAGCTTCATGCTCTCTGTCGAAGAATAATCTGAGACAGAGGAAGTACCCTAAAATCTCCGATAATTTCAAAAAGGGCACAAAGGGGAAATAAAGAAAGTGCAAAGAAATTAAAATAGCCAACATATAAAAAAAATTTAAAAAATAGCCAAAGTAGCTTTCTCATTCACATTTCCAACTGGGGCCCATCTTCCCAAGCTCCCATAGGCTAGCCTCGCTGCTCCCTCAGGTGCTGGCAATGACTCATCCCTCAGGTGCAACCCAGAGGTAAGTGCATAGGATAGCAAGGGTATGTCAACTGGGATTCTTTTTGGTTACAAGTGAAAAAAATAAGTGAATCAATCCAAGCCAAATGACTAGGATTTATTCTCTCTTGGATAAAGTCCAAAGATGTTGCTTGATGAAGCCTTCAACCTTATTTCTCTGGGCTTTCCCTCTCTCTGTGTTGGCATGGTTCACAGGCCTGCTTTCCTCACGGCCACAGATGGCTGCAGAAACAATGAAAGCAATGTATCCTTCATTTACTCAGGGGAAGAGAATAGTTAGCTTTTATCATTCAAAGGTACTGACTTTCCCTCTGATTGAATCATCTCCATACCAATCATCACAGAGGCATAGGCCTGCTGTTCTCTGAATGCCTTGTGCTGTACACAGCATTACCCAATCTGTTTGTCTATTACCCACTTGGGAGGGTTAGACTGGGCTGGGAACACAAGTCCGTACATTCCACTTGCAGAGACAATGGCTGGCTTTAATCTTGCAGGCCTGGGAGCCAAACTGCACACTGAACACACGTTGAGCCTAGTGTGAGCAACTGGGCAACTGGACACCTGTGTGTGGGCGTCAGGGCAGGTCTGCCCATCTGCTGCTCATGGGTGAGGTTGGTTCTAGGAAGTTGAAGTTGAGCTCATGGGGTTCATGCCTCCTGGCTAGGCCACCACACAGAAGAAACACACATTGTCATCAGGACTCAGGAGCACAGATTTCTACTTAGGTATAGCACCTCGACACTGAACTTGAGATTCCTTCCCTTTCCACCCGGGATCACCTCCAGGAAATAGCACAGAAAAGGTCTGCGTTTGGAGTGAGGTAGACTGAGGTTAAATATTGGCTGTGCCACTTAATGGGTACGAAAACACTAGTTTCCTAAGCCTTAGTTTTCTAAGGATCATGCTACCTAGCTCGTAGGACTGTTGTAAGGAATAAACAAATAACATCAGCAGATGATCTGGAACAGTGCCTGGCATATTTCTTAACCATCTCTTCTCTCAACTCTCCAAGGGATCACGAGGGCACCAACCTAGCTGGCATCTTATTTGGCTGCCTCTAATGCACCAGGTCCCCTGCTGTCATGGGCACCTGCTGTCAAGTGGAAGAATATGAACAATGAGCAACAGGCAAATATTGAAAACTTATTATATCTGTGCCTGGTACTATTTAAGATGCTGTAGGGGTGGCAGAAGTATGAGAAATTAATGGCATTTGTCTTGAAAAAAGTCATCTTGGTTGGCACGATAAGATTTATTGGTAATGAGGATCTAGGAAAATCCTGTATATAGGCCTCCCTGGCCTCCTATGATCTTCTGGGCCAATGTCAAGTTTGGAATTGTACTGTCCTTGTGACTCCATGGAGAATACTCATGTAGGCAGGTGACAGTGTATCCTTTGAACACTTCCCTCACTCTGGAAAAACTATAAACTTGGCCCAGTGTTACTACATAGCTTCTGAACTCACCTGTGTCCAGGTTCCTACCTCCTAGAAGTTTCTCTTTCATCTCATTTCTTGCAGCTTAGTTCCCAGGAAGCTGTTACCTACAAACATTATTTGAGCATCACATTCTTATATTAAAGTATTAGAAATCAAAGTGTAGGCTGGGTGTGTTGACTCACATCTGCAATCCTAGCACTATGGGAGGCTGGGGCAGGTGGATTGCCTGAGCTCAGGAGTTCAGAGGCCAGCTTGATCAAGGGTAAGGTTCTGTCTCTACTAAAAATAGAAAAACTATCTAGGTGTAGTGGCACACAGACCTGTAGTCCTGAGGCAAGAGGACTGCTCAAGCCCAAGAATTTGAGGTTGCTGTGAGCTGTGACGCCAGGGTACTCTACCTAGGGCAACAGAGTGAGACCAGGCCTCAAAACAAACAAACAAACAAACAAACAAACAAACAAACCAGAAAAGAAAAGAAATCAAAATAAAAGAAAGCTTATGGTGTTCTTTGCCAGTGATACTTGGTTGAAAGGCTTGAATCCTTTATAGCCTTTGAGTTGAGAAACACTCAACTCAGTACATATGGTCCAATTTTTGGCCAAAAATGTGATCGTGAGGATGATGAAAATGTTGCTAAAAATAATAGGTACCATGTGTGTTATACTTGTTAATACTGTTCTAAAACTTTTACATATAGTGATCCTTTAATTCTCATGACTACCTTATGAGATAGGCACTATTATTATGATAATCTCCTGGGCACTGACACTGAGCTACAGACAACTTTCCCAGGTTGCAGAAGAGCCTGGATATGAGCCTGAGCCTACGACCTTCTGTTCTCTTCTCTCTCCCTGTGAGAGAAATCTGCTGGGGCTTCTGGGAAAATTTTTCCACCCTGTAAAAGAGCAGCACAACTGTTTCTACATAAGTAGAACAAATGTTTTATCGCCTTCCCTCCTTTCTTTGTATGACCTTATGTTAAGGAGCAGTGGCAGCCATCTTATAACCATGAGACAATTAGCTTGAGAACAAAAGCCAAAAAGTTCAAGTCAGTGGAATAAAGAATGCAAAAAGGTGGGTTTTTGATGACAGTACTGGGTTGGTAAACCAACCCTCAGACTTCTAAACTCTGGGCTTCTTTTAAATAAACAATAAACATCCTTATTATTAAACCTCTGTTAGATCTGTTACTAGCAGAAAGCTTATGAATTCCATATTATACTTTACAAAACCTCTCCACCTGGGTATCCACATACCCAGCATCTTGCAAATAAACATTTCAACTCTATCTGGTCTTTAGGTTCCTAAATGCCAGTTAAGGTCCATTATTTTAGCAAATATGTCAATAAGAATATTATCTTCAGGAGTCACAGTTGGAAAAATATTATTTATGTATTATTTTTATTTACTTAATTTTTATTTTCTATCACCCTGGGTAGAGTGCTGTGGAGTCACTGTAGCTCACAGCAACCTCAAATTCTTGGGCTCAGGAACCTCAAATTCTTGCCTTCGCCTCCTGAGTAGCTGGAACTACAGGAACCCACCACAACACCGGGCTTGTTTATCTATTTTTAGTAGACACAGGGTCTTGCTTTTGTTCAACCTGGTCTCAAACTGTTGAGCTCAGGCAATCCACCTGTCTCAGCCTGCCAGAGTGCTAGGATTACAGGCATGAGCCACTGTACCTGGCCTGGAAAAATCTTTTGTGGTAATAACCAGCAATCCAACTGTAACTTTCCTTAGTAAAATTGAATGCAGATCATGCAACAGCTCAACAGAGACCTATCTTGGAGGTAGTGATTGGAGCAGCCTCTACGAGCCTCACCAGAACACCCTTTCTGGGACTCACCACAAGCATTTCCTCCAAGGTTCTGGGTCCATACTCAAGAAATTAAGGCCAGAGAGATTTCTTCTTTTTTTTGAGACAGAGCCTCAAGCTATCACCCTGGATAGAGTGCCATGGCATCACAGCTCACAGCAACCTCCGATTCCTGGGCTCAAGCGAGTCTCTTGCCTCCGCCTCCCAAGTAGCTGGGACTACAGGCGCCCGCCACAATGCCTGGCCATTTTTTTTTTTTTGGTTGCAGCCATGATTGTTTGGTGGGCCCGGGCTGGATTCGAACCCGCCAGCTCAGGTGTATGTGGCTGGCGCCTTAGCCGCTTGAACCACAGGCGCCGAGCCGGCCAGAGAGATTTCTAAAGAGCCCTTGCAAGAAAAACCTTTAAGCTTTGGTTTGTAAGAAACTTTCTTTCCCCCCACCTTTCTTTCTTTTTTATATAAACACCTGTCACTATGCCCAGTTAATTTTTAATTTTTTTATAGAGTGGGGTCTTGCTATGTTGCCCAGGCTGGTCTCAAACTCTTATCCTCAAGTGATCCATTCACCTTGGCTTCCCAAAGTGCTGGGATTATAGGTCTGAGCCACCACACCTGGCCCTAAGAGTCTTACTTGAAGATTCACCCACTCTTGGTTGAAATTGGAGCTGTCTACATGCTCTATACCCCCACATAGGACAACCACAGATTCAATACCCTTCAGTGAAATTCAGCCATATTGACACAACTCAATATAACACAATGTAATACGACATAATGGACCAAACAATCAACACTAGAGCAGTCAGATATTTGTGCACCCCAGGGCACATACACATCCAAACTTATCATTCTCCTTGTTTCCTGGGCTCTTTCCCCTAAGAAACTAGGAAGAAGTTGCAACTAACAGAACAAAGGCAAGCTCTCTCCCAGTGGTCCCTGCCAGGACTGAAGTCCAGGGACCTCTCAGCCTTGATGTCACCCTGTTATAGGCTGATCACTCATCTTTCTTTCTATCTAGACATTTTTAAGACATTTGACTTTTTACAATGCAACACATCATTCAACCCCCTTTTTCCCATTCAGACATTATTCTGGAAACATCTCTTTGCTATTTTTAGGACCATTGATTTCTTTTGAATGTTTCTGCCTGCGTTGTTCATGATGTCCTCAGACAATACTTTTGGTCTGACTCTTCTACCGACACCTAGCAGAGGCATCCCGCCCATCTGATCTGTTAGGAGACACAGCTGGAGGGCAGGGGCTGGGGAAGGAACCTCAGCTCCCCTGGCCCCTCCTCTTCTTCCCATGCAGAAATAATCATGATAACAATAACAATACACCACCCTGCATTTATATGGAACATTGTACTTTTCCAAGAGCACGCACTTTTCTTTTTCTTTTTTTTTTTTTAAATACATGTATTTTATTATTCTTCATTACATTATTCCCCCCCCCCACCCGTCCGTGATAAGACAGAATTTATTAACAGAAATGAATACACAAAACAACAAAGATACTGGTAGTTGGAGAGATTTCAAGTAGTGAGAGAGTAGATCTCTCCGTTCCTCTCCCGGTCTTTCCCCGTCTCCTCCTCTAGGCCTTTAGCCTC
>CAUYRH010133461.1:0-18181 GCA_963574655.1 Perodicticus potto
GTCTTGGTGTGTGCCACACCTTTTGGGGGCAAAACACGATTGTAAGAGGGACTTTACCCAACAAATGCAACCAGTGTAACATGGTTTCTTGTACCCTCAATGAATCCCCAACAATAAAAATAAATAAATAAATAAATAAAAAGAAATCTTCATATTGTTTTCCACAAAAGTTCTGCAGCAATTTGGAAGCAATTGGAGACCATTATCCTAAGCAAAGTATCTCAAGAATGGCAAAACAAACTTCAATGTACCCTCTAATAAATTGGAACTGATGGTCACACAAGTGCACAGAAAAAAGTAAAAGTCACTGAAATCAAGCAGGGGGAGGGAGGGGGAAAAACTCACCTACCAGGATAATGACCACTATTTGGGTAATAGGCACATTTATAGCCTGAACTCAAGCTATGTAACAAAAACATTTCTACCCTTTTAATATTTTGAAATAAGAAGAAAAAAAGAAAAAGAAAAGAGAAAGCCAGAGATGGTTACCCAAATTCTGGAGATTACCAGGTTCTCTTAGTGAAGATAAAAAAACAAACAAATACTAGAGATACAGGGGGGAAAAAATTGAAAAAATGCTCCTTGTGTACTATAAAGTAAAGCCAGTAAGCCTTATTAATGTAGTAGTCAGCAAATCTACTCTGAGACAGCTGATTAATTTCCTATCACGAACTTCCACTGTTTGAAAAACAAAAGTGCAAGACTCATTTTTTATAGTTAAAGTATTGTGTTTTTCAAGCTAATTAACTTACATTTATGCTTCCTTTTCTCTTGTATTCACAAAGGTATAGTTACTATCACTATATGAACATTTTGACATACTTGCAGAATCTTTGAAATAATTATTAACAATCAAGTTAATGATGGTATTGCTAATAAGGCAATGGGTCTTTGAACACACCTGTTTAGCTGGCAGTTCCATCATCCTACTTGTAGGGATAGTCAACATCTCTTCTATATCAATGCCACCACAAAAAACACCCAAAGAAAAGCAATTCTTTCCATTCAAAAGAAACTTCAGGAATATGCCTATTTTAACTTACATGCCCCTTAACACACAACTTTTAAGTTAAAATGTCTAATTTTATTATACTATGCTACAAATAATGCAATACACATACACACACACATACCCTCTCTATTTCTTATACCCAATAGTTTTCTGCTCCCTAACAATGATCTGGTAGTTTTACGCAGTAGTGTAAACACTTATAAATTACAATACCTATACATCGCTAAGGATTTTTTAGCCTTATGGTTTCAGGGTAGAATTCCTTAGGTTTATCAAAGCTTTAACTAGAAAGAATATTAAATAACAAGGAGGTTTCAGGCTCATTTACAGTAGTGGAACAAAATTTAACAAAGTTCCAACACTACATTTTAATGCCCAAATTTCTTATTGTCTTTTTTAGTTGACAAATATGTGCTTTGCAGCATAACACCAGCAGCAGAACAGCTGGATGGCCTTATCAAGCACAAAGGAAGCAACAGCACATGCTGTTCAGTGTCTTTCTGATTGCTTAGAAATGGAAGCACATATGCAGATTTATTCCCTGTTATAAATTAGAACAATTATTCCTTTGGAGTTTACATTTTCTTCATGAAAGTGTCAAACTTTCTGCACGTTAAAAAAGAGGACTTTCAAAAAGGATATCTTCCCTTTCTTTGATGATGAGTTCATTCTGTTCTTCCAACTGCCTGATTTTCTTCTCAAATGATTCTTGCTCAGCTTTCAGTCGTTCCTCTGTCACCTCCTTCTCCTCACTTACTCTGAAAGAAATACAGAAATGAAAAAAAAGCCTATCACAATAAAATTAAATATGTGCCAATTAAATAGGTGCCAACAGCTGTAGTTTAGCAAAATTAGATTTCTTTCAAAGGTATGCAGAATTCTTCAAAACACACAGTTTTATTTTGTTGTTGTTGCTTTCTAATTTAATCTCTCATAAGGGAATCTTCCTCACTTTCATGATATGCACATAATTTTTACATTAAAAATGTTTCTAATCATCAGGAGTATCTTAAATATGGAAAGTCCTACAGAGGAAGTAAATGTCAAATTATAATACAGGACAGAAAAGTATCTCGATTTTTAAAACACAGGTTTCATTTTTTTCATGATCAAAATAAGTACTTTACCAATTGATTTTGATTTAGACTTTTTTCATACGTCTATTCAAATCCTATCAATGAAATAAACAACATATATATATTAAATACTTCAATAAATACACATAGTAATTTTACTTTTTTCCTCGTACTGATACCCTGCATTCCTTGGTAGCCTATAAATAATGACAATTAAATTAAAAGGCAGCATTAATGTAAAGGAAGGTCTAGAAATATCAACCAAAAAAAAAACTGCATCATTGTTTAACTTTGAAATATATTCCAATTTAATCACATCAATATGGGATGGTTTCTGAAAAGAGCATAGAGGAAAACAAAGCTAAATAATAACACCAACACTAAAATTTAGAATTCAGTGAAATATATATTGGGACAACCCTAATTTTCATGCTATTCTGTTTGCAGAAACATTAACCCTGTATTTATCTGTTACTTGTGCTTATTTCTCCGGAGGATACAACACATTTCTCCTATATGATCATAGGGACAGGTGTTAAGAGAAATCCAGAGGAATCAAAACTTTTTCCTTTAGCTACATTTACTCCCTCCCATCCCCCAGATCCTTACTCTACCAGAGCAACTTCTACATAACATGAATTCCATGTTATGAGCCCTCTGGCAGAGACACTGAAATCAATGCGATAACCAAATGAAAATAAGAATACTGAATGTTCATGAGTTGATTGCATCTTGTCTTTGAAATACAGTAATTTGTGTGAAAGTACATAGCACACAGTAGTACTCAGTAAACAGGTTTATTTCTTCTTGCTTATCACGACATTCAAGTCATTTCTCTGATTTATACGTATTATTTATGTGTAGCATACCACTAAACTCATGAATAGAACCCCAGGCCCTTCTTCTGAAGAAAGTAATCTCTAAGATTGCTATATTTAGGCAGGGTGTGGTGACTCATGCCTGTAATCCCAGCACTCTGGAGGCTGAGGCAGGTGAATTGCCCTGAGCGCACAGGTTCAAGACCAGCCTGAGCAAGAGCGAGACCCCTGGTCTCTAAAAAAAATAGCCAGGCATTGTGGCAGGCACCTGTAGTCCCAGCTACTTGGGAAGCTGAGGCAGAGAATCACTTAAGCCCAAGAGATGTGAGCTACGAAGCCATGGTACTCTCCCAAGGCTGCTATATTTAAGAGGAATCCAGACAACTAAACAAATACACATATATGAAGACAATTTATACTCTGTTATCAGGTTACCCTAGCTCTCTTGTTACATCTCCTTACAATGCCTTCCTTTTTCTTGTCATTACTTTCAAACATATTTATATTAATATCGTTCACAGTAACTTTGATAAAGTTTGCTTATTTCTTGGGGCATCATTACTCTCATTCATAAAGGAAAAAGGCTAGACCAGACAATTCTAAAAAATCCTATCCAGCTGAAGTTCTACAGTTTCCTCCACAATATTATAAATATCCTGATACTATATATATACCCTTTATACATATGAAGAGCATTTGCAAAACATCAAACGTTTGGTCAGGGAACAAGGCATACAACACTATAATTTAGACATAAGCTATGCCCACAGGATGACAGGAAGAAGTAGATAAATATAAAACATACAAAGATGAAAAATTTGACAGGAGAATATATAAATGTGAAACAAAGAAAGCAATGAATCTGCAGGATTTTGCATAAAACAAAGATGAAATAAATGATGCAATATACAGGTTAAGTATACCTTATCTGAAATATTTAGGATCAGAAGTTTTTCAGATTTTGGAATATATACATTATCCTATGAGATAATCATGCAAGACTTTTTGACATTTTCAACAATTTTACACCACATAGCAGAGAATAACACACACAGTGAGTCACTGGCCCTGTGTGGGGCATTGTGAGAAAGCTGCTCTTGGTGCATCCAGCCTGCACATGTGTCAATTTATTAACTTTTTTGTGCATGCTTGCACAGGGGAACCTGGGTGTTCTTTAAAAAGTTGTATTACCGCTGAAGGGGGCTGGGAAAGTCTTTCCATTGGGGACAATGACTAAACCACCTGCTATGCACCTGTACTTTGACTGTGACTCGTCACATGAGGTCAAGTGTGAAATTTTCCACTTGTGGCATCATGACAATACTAAAAAATTCAAATTTCAAAGTGTTTCAGATTTTGGGTTTCTGGACTCGGGGTGGATGCCCAATCTGTATGGTCAGGAAAGAATAAACACTGTCAAGGCAAGACAATATGTAACAAAACCTCTCCTATTTAAACTGGTAAAATCTTGAAGACTGAAGAGGAAAATCCACAAGCAAACAAGGGAACGTTTTTCTTTTATTACAAAATATTTACTTAATACCTATTATAGAAGAAATAATTATAATTTTATTCAAAATAGGATATCCAAAAGGATCTAATAATGGCTCCATGTAGTTTCAATCCCATTCATAAAAACCCTGTAAACATAAAGAATGGCCCAAAGATTTGTTTCTTCACCAAGCAATGTTTTAGGGCTGGAAAAAAACAGTAGCAAGAAAGTACATTGCTAAATTTACCTTAACATTAAACTTAATGCAGAGATTATCTATTGAGCCCAGGCAAGGCAGAGCACATAGGTATACTCCAGCATTTACTTGTTGGCTTTGGTGGAACTAAAGGAGATCTATGAAAACCTCTAGGGCAGCAGTTCTCAACCTGTGGGTCACAACCCCTTTGTAAAAATGAAAATACATCATGGCATTAGGAAGGTTGAAAACCACTGCTCTAGGGGATTAGCGAGACCAAAAATGCTTATGGGTATATTCTATAATGCCAGATCTATGATGCACTTTTCACAAAACTTATAGTGTTCTATCTAGATAAAATCACTCTTTTCTAAATTTAGTTTCTAGGTGTTTTTGAAATATTTGCTGCTACACTATTAAACAAGGCCTTTAAAAACATTTTTTCTGTTATACTCCTATGATTAAACTACCGTTTAGCAATTATTATGCTCTAGAAGGCCATAAAATTAACAAGCTGCACTAAGAACAAAAGACAATACTTTTCCTATAGTCCTAACTACAGATATGCATGGTTTCTTTGTGGTCCATTAGCATAATTAATATAAGTAAGTATATTATTACAGACTTTAAATACAGAAGACCTACCAATAAAGCAAACTCAAGTTTTGATATCCACTATGAAATCTGTCTTCTTGTTTATGTTTGATAATACTTCAAATGAGGCATATGTACAAGATAATATTTGGAATCATGATTTATAATTTCCATTTCAGCATTCTACAACCACAAAGTAATATTAAAAAGACCTAATTCTTTACCACATTTAAAGTACATAAGTTCACCGTTGTCCACAATTTCTCTCTCCATGGTTTCAGTTATTCACAGTCAATAGTGGTACAAAAGTATAAAATGACAAGTTGCAAAAATAAACAGTTCATAAGTTTTAAACTGTGTGCCATTCTTGGTAGCACAATAAAAATTTCATGTGGGCCTGGTGTGTCCTGCCCAGGAAGTGAATCACCCTTTTGTCCATTGTATCCACATTATGTATGCTCCCCACCACTGAATCACATAGAAGCTGTCTGGGTTATCAGATGCACTGTTATAGTATCTCAGTATATGTATTCAAGCAACCCTATTGTACTTATGTAATTATTACAGTACATTGTTATATTCTATTTGTTAAACATAATGCATAACGTTTCAGGTATCCACTGGGAGTTTTGTAACATAACCGCCACTAATAAGACTGGGACTACTGTATAGCAAAATGTTAAGTAACAAAATGAAAAAATCTAAGCACAAGAAAGGGAGCTATTTGAGTAATAGGATAAAAAGGTGAAACCTCTAGCCTGGAAGATGTGTCCACTACTGGTGTAGAAGAAGGGCAACAGCCTATTCATAAAGAAATCACCAATGTCAGCATTTATTTAATACCTCAGAGTATTCTCAAAAATTTCCACAAAATGTACTTTTACTAATGAGAAAAGAGAATTCTCATTAGAGAATTCTTAGAGTTGGGCAGTGGGGCTGAAAATTTTGCCAAAGTACTGAATTTCTTTGAAGTCTGATGTTCTACCTTAAACATATCTGCACATAGTATATTTTTCTCCATAAAACAATCTTGTCTATTTTAATATAAAAAGTTTTCAAAGCTTACTTATTTTAAATTTTTTAATAAAACTAATGTTTTAAACAGATTTGTTTTATGGCTTTATACATACACCCCTGACAGTCTTCCAAATATACTAGAAATGAACACTTTTACACAGATTGTAAAAGATAAGGTAAAGTCAGCAAACTTTCTGTCCCAAAGAGAATTACAACTCACCTAATGGCCAACCAGTTAAGTTTCTTCCCTTACTTAATCTCTCTCATTTGGGAGCTGGGTATGCTCGTTGTAGTTCATAAATTATGACTATTAACTTAGTGGGTAAGATTTAGAGAAGGTAAGACAGCATTCTCAGCAAACAAAAAGAAACAGTATTCAATCAAAGGTGACTGTATAGAGAAAAAGAAGGGATTTCATCATTAAGAAATATTTCAATAAAGTCGCCTTAACTTCCTCTTTACTAATTTTAACATTTGGCTGTTATCAAAAATGTACCGCCTAAAAGAACACAAATGCTTTCAGAAAACAGACAGCAATCTACGTGCAAAAAAGCTCTACTATCTACAAACCTAGGACAATATACTGAACCCCTATCTCAGAAAAACAAAAGTAAATTTGAATACAGAAAAAGATTAATGAAACTGATTAAAATATATATTGTTTTAAAAACTCTAAAAATAAAGCAAATTTTTCAAGAAACAAAGAGATAGTATGAAAGACAGTACTTAAAGCTGACCAGATACCTGATCATTTAAATACATGTTTAAATTGGCACCTAAAAAAGTTCAACATTCTAATACTTACTGGTTATCTCTTTCAGTTCATGAACACACTCATGAATTAACCATCACCTTGATATCAAAATCTGACAAGCATATTATTAAAAACAAAAATCATATTCTAATCTATCTAATACAACTGTGAAAAATCCTACAAAACATTTCACAAAGCAAATCCAAAGGTATAAAAAAATAATATAGCCAAGTTGCATTTATTATAAGAAGGCAAGATTTGTTTAACAGTTGAAAAGTAATTGATGATTTCACTATGATAAAAGAATAAATGTGTTCATCTATAAATACAGGAAATGAATTTTGGCAAAATGCAAACTGGTCATAATAAAAACTCTCAACAGCCTAGGAAATAAAGAAAATATCTCAATCAAACACAGAGCATCCATTAAAAACAAACAAACAAACGTTACAGCTAACGGGGCACCCACAGCTCAGTGATTAGGGCACTGGCCACATGCTCCAGGGCTGCTGGGTTCGAACCTAGCCCAGCCTGCTAAACAACGACAACAACAACAACAACAAAACCTTACAGCTATATATCTACAGGATGAAAAAATAAAGAAATCTGTATCTATCATCGCACTTCAAGAATAAGACAAGAATATCAGTTATTCTCTCTACTCTATATTGACTAGAGCTTTTTTTCTGCAAGAGCTAACATAAAATATCACTCAAGAATATCTAGTTATATGTGATATGTCTGGATTAATCAATTAATTTGAAAACTAGCAGAAAAATCCAGTAAAACATGACAAAAAATTATCTCTTCACAAATGCTTTGAAAAAACAGATCATCACACAGCAAATGATCAGTAATTGTTTTTCATTCAAAATGTGAAAACTAATATAAGAATGAACACTTTTATTTTTATTTATATATTTTGAGACAAAGTCTCACTATGTCACCCTTGTAGAATGCTGTAGCATCACAGCTTACAGCAACCTCATACTCTTGGGCTTATGTGGCATCACAGTTCACAGCAACCTCATACTCTTGGGCTTAAGCGATTCTCTTGCCTCATCCTCCCAAGCAACTGAGACAACAGGCACCCACCACAACGCCCAGCTCTTTTTGTTGTTGTTGTTGTTGTTGTTGTTTAGCATGCCCGGGCCAATTTGAACCAACCAGCCCAGTTCATGTGGCTGGCGCCTTAAACAAGAATAAACACTTTTAGTTATAAAGTACTACCCAGTGAATTCTCAATTCCCAAATTCTTTTCTTTCTTTCTTTTTTTTTTTTTTTTTTTGAGACAGTGTCTTACTATGCACCTCTGTAGAGAGCTATGCTATCACAGCTCACAGCAACCTCAAACTCTGGGGCTCAAGAGATTCTCTTGCCTCGGCCTCCCTTGTAGCTGGGACTAAAGCCACCTGCCACAATGCCCAGCTCCTTTTTTGTTGTTCTTGTTGTCTATTTGTTTAGCAGGCTTGGGCCGAGTTCGAACCCACCAGCCCCGGTGTATGTGGCCAGAGCCCTAACCTATTGCTGCGCTATGGGTGCCAACCCCCAAATTCTTAATTTAATAATATATAGTTCTAATTTTGAGGCAGCAACTTAAATAAATAGTCTTGTAAGAATTTCTGGTAACCTCTGGTTTTGACCTTTCCCTTAGCCCAATAATTCTTCTTTTCTCCTGTTTATTACATGTAAAAAATGTGAATTCATTAAAATAAGCATATAAAAAATAAACTAAGAAAGAGAATAACTGACATATACAAACATACAGGCAAAAAACATGAAAACTGCTTGTACATAGCTATAGCATATATTTGTATAGCATATGTACTGATGGTTGTAATGTTTCAACTTTTCACTAGCAAAATTTAACCCAAGCATAATTCTGAGTATATCTAGTAAGGTCAGAGAAAATTATCTACATTCACATGGCACTGTACCTGTTTCTAGACGCCATGCAGAAAAGAAAAATAATTGCTATAGAAAAACTAACTTCTTTTAGGAGGTGGGTAGATCAGACTGGAAGAAAGATTGCTGAATGCAAACTAGTTACTCAAAGAACATTCTTTGAATTACAGAACTCAGAATAGACATACTGACATACTGTTCTACAGTGTCTACTTTCTTTCTGAAGTTCAGAAAATGCTTTTCTATATAAAACGAGGTAAAGATTCTTTATCTTTTCTTGAAATTTTCTACATAATCCATTATGAAGACTATTGTATGCTATCCCCTCCCAAACAAAATCCATAAAGGCATCTAATGGAAAGACAAAAAAGAAAAAAAATCTGAGTCAACGAAAAATTAAAGTCAACTTTCCTATTGTACTGTAATGTACATTTAATTACAACAAAAAAGTTACAATCAATTTAAAAAAATTAAAAAACAGAATAAATATAAAATAATAATGATCCACTCATTTTACAATGGGAAACTAATGATGCTACACTTTCTATTTTTCTTCTGAGAAATGTCAAGTAGAAATAGCAAACTGCTCTCTGGGAAAAATCAAAGTATTTGAGTCTAAAAAAAACCATGTTTTCAAATGAGTTAGTACACAAGTATTCACTGGGGAACCACACATTATCTGACAGTATGGGCATAGGACGTGAAATACTAGAGGGTTTTTTTTTTAAGGCTTCTTAGAACATGGCTCATATACATCAAAAATTACAAATTACAAACATTATTTTAAAACTTTTAAAGTTTTTATTTCTTTAAAGACCAAATCTATAGTAAAGTACAATACAGTCTATGCATTAGTCTGTGGTACCCTTCCCCACCTTAAAAAGTCTTAGTAACAAAATACAAATGTATATATGTGTATAGAGAACGGTCATCATATTTTAGAACCAACTATAATATTTTGCAAAGCCACTCATTTTTCAAGTCCCCATAAATTACACTGCTTTTCCCATTTATGCAAACAATTTATTAATTCTACTGTAAAAGACTTTTTGAGGTCACTTAATTCCATAATCTTGAACAAAAAGAATTCTTTCCATCCTAATACCTCTTAGAAAGATCAATCAATATTCCACTTATCCTTCTACAAATGTAAATCAATGATAGATACCTGAGGGAAGCCCCTTCATTTACCTGAAACCCATATATCAATTCATCCCCTAGAATTCTCTTTCACAAGTGAAATAATTTACAATACCCCCAATTTATCTTTGTGGTATCTATCTTCTATTAGCCCACAAATTTTTATTTACATTCATATTCTGTTCTTTTATTAGTATAGTTAACACAAATGAAAAACTTCCTTGAACATATACAGATTATTAAGGAGGCAACAAAACATAAAAACAAAGAAGATTCAACTGCATATGGAAACTGCGCAATAGAACCTCCACAGGTGACCACCTACCTATACTGACAACCTCCATAAGTTGACCTGATTTTCATAGACTGGACATGTAGCACATGCACATCAGTATAGTAGGTCTAATTTCCTTTGTTGACCACTTCCATATGTTGCCGTGTCTTGGGTGGTCAACTTACAGAGGTTCTACTGAACATATAAAAAGAGATTATAACTTAACTCAAGAACAAAAGATGAAAAATATAATAAGTGATACTAGAATTCTTTAAAAACATATTAAAGGACAAAATTAGAAGGATTTCCTAGGAAATATTACCAATGTATCGGATAATTAATTGTAAAAAAGGGTAACCATAAAAGCATTAAGAGAAAAATTAGGTTAATCAACAATAATAGATCATGCTGGTATCACATACTGATGCTCTATAATGTGTGATGGAAAGGACACTTCACCTCTGCCAAATTCTTACTAACCCCAAACCCAAAACCCAGACTATTCCTAAGAAAACATCAAATCCCAAATTGAGGATCATTCTACAAAACAACTGACTAGTATTTTTCACAAGAGTCAAGGTCATAAAAAGCAAGGAAAGTCACAGACTGGAAGAGACTAAAGAGATATGACAACTAAATGCAATATGACATACTAATTGAATCCCGGAATAGAAAAAGGTTAAGAGCAGAAAAACTGGAAAAACACAAACCAAGATGGTAGGTTAGTTAACAGTACTGTGCCAACTAATAGTACTATTAATTTCTTAGTTTTTATAAATATATTATAGTTATACAACATGTTGATACTAAGGGAAGTTGAATGAAAATTAAATGGGAACTCCATATAAACTATCTGTTGTTATTTCAAGATAAAATGTTTAAAGACACAAAAGTATATCATATATACATTCATCAACAGAAAGCTATACTAATATCAGAAAAAGGAGGCGGCAGGATAAGTAATATTCACAGAGATATAGGGGGTATGACCAATTCATCAAGAAAATATAATAATCAGAGGTCTATTAACCTAATATCACAAGTTCAATATGTGAAGTATGTGAAGCGGAAACTTACAGAAATGAAAGAAGAAACAGACAAATCTACACACATTGCTGGAGATTACATTATTCCTTTTCCAATAACAGGTAGAACATACATAAAGAGAAAGAAAATCAGTATAAATATTGAAAACTTGAGTAAATCTATTACTCAGCTTGATCTAATTGGAAATCATAGACTGCTATATACAATGACTGCACACACATTATTTTCAAGAGCATATGAAACATTTTCCAAAAGTAACCACATCCTAAACCCATAAGACAAGTTTCAATAAATATAAAAAGGCCAAAATCATATAGTCTCTGATCACAAGAGAATTAAAAAGTTCCCTGGAAAATCTCCAATTATTTAAAAACCATGTCAGATAATATCACAAACAATAGCAGAGTAGGGAGTTCCAAAAGTTGGTCCCTCCAAAGAAGTAACTTTTAATCTAGCAAAAACTAATAAAATAAACCTTTTCAGACCAAAGAAATCTAATTAAAAATCTCACAGCAACCAGGGAAGTTCTTACTGAAGAAAGAGACTGGGAAATTTTGATTAAAAAGTACCATGGTTTTTTACTTACTTAACTTACCATCATCCTTTCCCCAGCTCAATAGTGGCCATCAAAATGGTGGCTTGATCTTGGTGAGATCTGCTGGTACCAGTAGAGAAATATGGACCTTGTTATTAGATATTTGTGATTATTTATTTTGATCTGACAGACTGGCAGAGAAACGTATTTTTGTGTCCACTCCTTTAGGCTGGAGCTGATTCCCAAGCAGCAACTGCCAGAGATTTGAAGACAAACACTAGTCAGAAACATTTTTCTAATGGGGAAAAGACACAGTAGATGTGGCAACCAGTGGATGGACAAAAAAGCTTGAGAAAGAGGAGGATAAAAAGGAAGATAATGACTAAAATCAGACCCTGCATGGCTTTCACATATACCAGGGAATCTAGAGTCCATATGTCCAGAGCCACAGGCACATTCAGAAAACACTTCAGAAAAGGTACATACTTCTGGTTGGTCTTCAAGCTCTGTGCAAGCAAATGATGAAGACTAATGCAGAGTTGTAGGCCAATTGGGTAAACATTGAAAAATACCCCAGATCAGAGCCAATCACAACCAGGAAAATAATTATTTTTTCTTTTTGACTTCAAATGTTGAAGGACAAGTCATTGGCTAACATTGCAATTCCATAACCAAAACTTTAGAGACTCTATATGATGAAGAATAAGGTCTTTGCAAAAATATCTTGGAGAAGTCACTGAACAAATGAATAAGAACAGAGCAGCCCTCAACAAGCAAAAAGAGCAAACTCTAGGAAGGGGATAGAAATCTAGATTTCCAGAGATTTCAGTTTTCAAATAAAAACTATAAGCCACAAAAGAAATAGGAATTTATGACCCATTCACCATTCATTGGGGAACAAAACTGATAGAAACCTACACTGTGATTACCCAGACATTGGACTTATTAGACCAAGACTTTGAATCAACTGTCCTAAATATATTCAAAGACCTAAAAGAAACTGCAGTCAGGGAACTAAAGAAAACCACGTGAACAATGCCTGAAAAAATAGAGGATAAAAATAAAATAAGAGAAATAAATTATGAAAAGGAATCAAATAAAAATTCTGGAACTGAAAACTGCAATATTCAAAATGAATTAACAAATGAATAAATAAATAAATAAATACATAAATGGTTCAACAGCAGATTTGACAAGGCACAAGGAAGACCAGTCTGAATAGAAATGAAGAATATTAATGGACTTGGAATGGTAACAAGTCTATTAACATACATATTATAGAAATGCTATAAGAAGAGGAGAAACAGGCAAAAGGCACATCTGAAGAAATAATGGTCTCAAACTTCCCAAATTACATGAAAGACATGACCCTACATATCCAAACCCTTAACTCTAATGAGGATAAACTGAAAGCAATCCAAAGACATATTATAATCAAACTGTCTAAAGTCAGACAAGAGAGAATTTTAAAAGAACCAAGGAGGAAGTGACTCATCACATACAAGGAATTATCAATAAGATAAACAATAAATTCCTAATAAGAAACCATGAAGGCCAGAAAGTAGTGAAAATGACATATTTAAAGTCATGAAAGAAAAAAAAACAAAACTATTAACTAAGAATTCAATATCTAGCAAAATAGCCTTCAAAAATGAAAGAGAGTTGGGAAAACTGGACAACTACATGTGAAAGAATGAAGGTGGATGTCTCTGTCACATCATACACAAAGATTAACTCAAAATGAATTAGTGACTTAAATACTCCATACAACAGCTAAAACTACAAATCACTCAAAAGAAAACATAGAAATAAATCTTCATGACCTCAGATTTGGCAATAAATTCTTACACATGACACCAGAAACACAAGCAACAAAAGAAAATAAAATGAAGAATCTCAACTTCTACAAAATATAAAACTTTTATACTGTAAAAAACCAAGAAACCAAAAAGACAATGAAAAAATGAGAAAAAATATCTACAAATCATAAAACCTGATAAAAGTAATCAGAACATATAGGGCGGCACATGTGGCTCAGCAAGTAGGGCACAGGCCCCCATGTATCAAGTGGTGGCGGGTTTGAACCCAGCCCCGGCCAAATAGCAACAAAAAAAACAGCCAACATTGTGGTAGGTGCCTGTAGTCCCAGCTACTCAGGAAGCTGAGGCAAAAGAATTGGCTAAGCCCAAGAGCTGGAGATTGCTGTGAGCTGTGACACCACAGCTCTCCACCGAGGGTGATCAAAAAAAAAAAAAATCAGAATATATAGAGAAATCTTACAACTCAACAATAAATAATCCAATTTAAGACAGGCAAAGGACTTGAACAGACAGTTCTTCAAGGAAGATATAGAAAAGAGCCAACAAGCACATGAAAAGACCTTCAAACTAAACAGTCATTAGAGAAATACAAAATAAAATCTCAATAAGATAACATTTCACATCTACTAGGATGGCTATAATCCAATAAATGAAAACAACAAGTATTGGCAAGGATATAAAAAAAGTGGAATCTTCTTTCATTGATGGTAGGAATGTAAAATGGTTCTTCAGCTGTGAGAAGCATTTTGCAGCTTATCAAAAGCTTCAACATAAGATTCTTACAAGATCCAGCAATCCCATTCCTAGGTGTTCACTCAAAAGAACTGAAAACAGGTACTCAAACAAATCCTTGCATGTAAATGTTCATAGTAACACTATTCACAATCATCAAAAAGTAAAAACAAGCAAAAAGTCCATCAACAGATGAATGGATCAACAAATTGTCCCATATGTAGAATATGATTTAGCTATGAAAATAAATGAAGTCATGCTATATATATTACAACATATTCACCTTGAAAACATTATGCTAAATGAAAGAAGCCAGAAACAAATGGTTCAAAGTATATAATTCCATTACATGAAATATCAAGAATAAATAAATAGAAACAGAAAGTAGATTGGTGGTTGCCAGAGACTAGAGGGAAGAGAAGTAAACAGTAACTGTAAAATGAATATGGGGGTTATCTTTGCAGAGTGATGGAATCTCTATCTAGTTTTCAAACTAGACAGAGGTTGTGATTGTACAACACAATAAATATACTATAAATGTTACTGAATCGTGGGCTGCAACGGCTGATTAACATACATGAGTTTTAGCTCAAAATGTTTTAAAATGATGAGAAAATTAAGACATTACTGGTTGAACAAAAGCTGCACAAGTACATCACTAGCAGACCCGGTCTACAAGAAATGCTACAGGGAGTCCATTCAGGCTGAAATGAATATTAAAAAGTAACTCGAAGACATCCAAAGTTATAAAGATCACAGGTAAAGGCAACTATTTAGTTAAATATAAAAACCAGTGCTATCATATTTTTGGTATGGAACTTTTCCTTTCATATATGATTTAAAAGGCAAGTTTATAAAATAATTATCAGTCTAAGTTAATAAGCACATGTCAGTTTGTTAGGGCTGCTGAAAGAAAATATCATAGACTGGGTAGCTTCAACAACTGAAACTTATTTTCATACAGTCCTGGGGGCTAGAAATCCCAGATCAAGGCATCAGAAAGGTTGGTTTCTTCTCAGGCCTCTCTCCATGATTTGCAGGTGGCTGCCTTCTTCATTTGTCCTCATCTGGTCTTTCTGTTGTTTGCATGCATGTCTGTGTCCTAATCTACTCTTTATATATAAACATCAGTCATATTGAATTAAAATCCACCCATATGACCTCAATTTATCTTAATAACCACTTTCAAGGACATATTTCCAAACACAGTAACATTCTGAAATAGCACTTCAACAACTGAATGGCAGAGACACATTTTGGCCCATAAAAAGCACACTATGTATATAAAGATGTAATTAGTGATAACAACATGGGCTGAGGGATGCAGCTGTATAGAGGTTGAGTTATTATACACTGTTGAAGCTAAATTGTTATAAATTAGTAGCCCTCTTGGTTATCAGATTGAGGTATCACTACTTGTGGTTTAAGTAGCCCTTATTTTACCAAATAATGGCCCCAAAGCATAAGAGTAGTGATGTTGGCATATTGTTAAAATTATTCTATTTTATTATTGGCATTATTGTGAATCTATAATTTATAAGTTAAACTTTATCATGGGTATAATTTTTAAATTAAACTTTATCATAGGCATGCATACATAGGGAAAAAAAGGGCATATAAAAGGTCTGACAGTATCAGCAATTTCAGGCATCCACTGAGGGAGTCTTGGAACTTGTCTCCTAAAGAAAAAGGGGGACTATTATATTTAGAAAATCCTAAAGAATCCTAAAAATTAAAAATACAGCTAATAAGAAAATTAAGCAAAGTTTCAGGGTAAAAGATCAACACATAATACTTAGACTTCTGTACTTTGACAATGAACAGTCTGAAAGGATATGAAGAAAACAATGACAATGAACAGTCTAAAAGGATATTAGGAAAATAATCTGATTTACAAGAACATCAAAAAGAATAAAATACTTAGGAATAAACTTAACCAAGGGGGTGAAAAACTTGCACACTAAAAACTATAAATATTGTTAAAAGAAATAAAGAAAACCTAAATATTGAAAGACATTCAATGTTCATGGACTGGAAAACTTAATATTGTTAAGATGATAACCTATAGATTAAATGCAATCTCTTATCAAAATCCCAACTCTCTTTCTCTGAGAAATGAAAAAGCTGATCCTAAAATTTATATAGAATTGCAAAGGTCTGTGAATAGCTAAAACTTGAAAAGAAAGAACAAAGTTAGAGGACTTGTACTTCTTGATTTCAATGGTTTCTACAAAACTACGGTATTCAACAATATGTTATTATCAGAGGGGTAGACATATAGGTCAATGGAACAGAATTGAGAACTCAAAAATAAGCCTGTACATCTGTGGTGAATTTTTGACAAGGATGTAAAGACCATAAAATGGGAAAAGCACATTGTCTTCAAAAATGGTGATGAGATATCCACATGCAAAAGAATGAAGTTAGAACCCTGCCTCTTACCATATACAAAAATTAACTCAAAATGGATCAAAGAACTAAATATAAGATCCAAAACCATGAAACCTTTATAAGAAAACATGAGGCTAAATCTTTATAATCTTTGAGTTAGCAGTGTTTCTTAGTTATGACCCCAAAAGAACATTAACAAAGGGGACCCCCGTGCAGCACCAAACCTTGCCCCACTGGGCCTGGGCCCCCCACCCAGAGCGGCCAGGAAGTCCGCTGGGACTCCCACGTGGGGCCGATCTGTGCTCCGCCCTGCCATTGTCTAATGCCCACAGAGACCACCGCCCGGCTCGGATCTGTGCCCCAGGCCTGCTGCCCACAGCAGCCAGGAACTCCACTACACTGGGAACCCTGCGCCCCCAACTGGCACCCCATCAGACCTTGACTCCTCGCCAACAGCGGCCACAACATCCGCTGGGACTCCAGGCTGTCCCTGATCTGTGCCCTGCCTGGCCTTGGCCTGCCGCCTGCTGGGACCCCGCCCGGCTCCAATCCGTGCACCAGGCCTTGGCCGCCCACTGCACCAGGGACCCCTGCGCAGCACACACTGGCACGCCACTGGGCAATGCCCCCCCCCGCCATCAGCGGCCAATAACTCCGCTAGGACTCCCGCCTGGCCCCAGTTAGCACCCCACTCGGGCTTGGCCTGCAGCCAGCAGAGGCCCGGATGTCTGCAGGACTCCCACGTGGCGCAAATCTGTGCCCTGCCTGGCCTAGGCCTGCCGCACTGCCGGGACCCGCACAACACAACTCTGTTCCACACACTCCAGGACTCTCCCTCCACTTGCAGCAGCAAGAGACTCCTGCCAGGCCTCAGCTCACAGCCTGGACTGCTGTGGACAGGGACTCTGCTTGGACCCCCACTCAGGGCCTCTGCCTGCCATCCACACCGGCCTGGCAGGTTTCTGACATGGAAGACAAAGCTTTCGAAAACTCCCAAACTTCCAAAGAGGAAGAGAAATGCAAGGCAAAAACGGATCATTCTCTCAGACAGCTCTGGGATAATTCTAAGAAAACCAATATTCGCCTTATAGGGATCCCCGAACGCAATGAAGCGGCTTGAAAAGACACAGAGTCTCTTATTCATGAGATTATGAAAGAAAACTTTCCAGACATGCCAGGAGATTCTGAAATTCAGATAACAGAGAGTTTCAGAACCCCAGCATGACTCAACCCAAATAAGACACCCCCCAGGCACATCATAATTAACTTCACTAAAGAAAATATGAAGGAGAAAATTCTGAAAGCGTCCAGATGTAAAAACAACCAGCTAAAGAATCTTTAAACCCACCTCGAACCTGTAAGCTCCTAGCTCCCAGAT
>CAUYRH010133462.1:0-23224 GCA_963574655.1 Perodicticus potto
TTAACATAGCCTTCATGGCCTTTTAATCACTATATGAAGACATTTATATTCTACATTTAGTAATTTTCACTTGTACCCTTGTAAGATGCACCGTAAGTGTGATCCCACCAATCACCCTCCCTCCACCCATCCTCCCTCCTCCCTTCCCCTCCCTTACCCCCTCCCCATTTCTTGTGCTATAACTGGGTTTTAGCCTTCATAGGAAAGCTATAGATTAGCTTCATAGTAGGGCTGAGTATATTGGATACTTTTTCTTCCATTCTTGAGATACTTTGCTAAGAAGAATATGTTTCAGCTCCATCCATGTAAACACAAAAGAGGTAAAGTCTCCATCTTTCTTTAAGGCTGCAAAGGTTTTGAATTTCTTGAGGTCATGCTCTACATCTTTAATTAAAATATTTATTAAATATTTTTGACACGCACTGTTGGTGATACACAGAGAGGTAACTCATTATCATTGCGTATAAGGAATGTTCCTTTACAAGTTAGTTTTGAGGCAAAGCAGGTAATGGTTTAAGAGAAGTCCAACTGGCTACGGTAGCACAGAGAAAGGAGAAATTAACAACCAAGGAAGATTTGATATAAGACATTGTACTTGTGAATAAAGAAAGGTTAACACTTGTATAAACATGGATGGGTTGAAGAGCATTTCTGAGCAATTAAACCAAGGTTTCTCAAAGTGTGGTCCCAGGACCAGCAAGCTCAGTATCATCTGGAAATTTGTGAGAAAAGTAAAATTTGGGGTACCAACACAGACCTAATGAATCAGAAACTCTGTGGATGGTTCCAGTGATGTGTGTTTTAACAGGCCCTCCAGGTGACTCTGATGCATACTAAAACTGAAAACCACTGATTCAACTATTCAAGTGAAAATAAGGAGGCAGGAAAGATAAAAGCTATTTCAGGCGATAGAAGATAGTTTTGTTTTTTCTGGATTTTACAGTATGTGAAAGACAGTAATGAAATAAAAGGCAAGGTCAGTATAATCCAGACAGAGGATTTTCATTTTATGCTTAATCTGGGTTAAGGAATTTTAGCTCTATTCCATCATCAGAGGGGAACCATGGAAAGCTGTTGAGGCCACAGGGCAAAGGCACCGAGAGAGGTTTTCAAACTTATATTCTGCCCACCAAAAGCTCACTGACCCAGAAAGGAATGCCTGTAGCACACACATTAAATTGTTTTCCCCAGTTCCCTTCTCTGTGATGTGTCCACACCCCATGTCCAACCCTCTCACCCCAGGGTCCCTATATCATGTCTGTCATTGTAGCTGTGAGTCTCTTGACGGCTCTGCTTGCCCACTTGGACATGACCTCAGTGGATGGGCAAGTGTGTGTGTGTGACTCAGCCAGAGGCAGGAAGAATCCAGTCCCTTTTATTATAATGGATAAAAAGAGGTTTTAGAATGAGGAGAAAACAAAGGAGAGTGGAGGAAAGAGGAAAAAGCAAATAATGGAAAAGTTGGAGAGCAGGTGAAGAGACGGGACTAGAAGAGAACAGGAGTGCCACCTACAGGCGACAGCCTCTGGTTCCCGCCCATTCCTGAGCTCGGCTCCATCCTTGGGTTTAATGTTCCACCGCTGTATTCTTATAAAATCCCTGTTTTACTTAAGCCACTTGCTACCCATTAAGGCACACTACAATCACATTTACATATTTATGTGTAAATAATATTGTGTCAAATATAGGATGGGTCATGCATGAATGGAGTTGAGTTGGTTGCCCTATAAGTTTTTTTCTGCCCAGACAGAGTCCTGTTTGATAATTCCACGTCTGGAAAGTCCAGTGTCTGTGTAAGTCTGGCCCATCAGATTGAGAGGCTCACCTTTTTCTTCTATAACATGGGGCCTCTTAAAGTAAATCAGGTAGGCAGAAATTTAACACAACAAAGTAAAGCAAACAAAGCGTTAAAACAAACAAACAAAAAAATAGCACAACCTCTTTCATTTTACAGATCAAACAAAACATCAGCTAACAGATGATGAAAAGGAAAGTTGATGCCAAATCAGCCTTTTTACTTGTCTCTGGTGGTCTTATTCTTTCGTCCTCTAAGGTCAGTCAAGTAACAACTCTGTTAACATAAAACAGCTGAAAGGAACAGAAGTGCCCGGTAGTACTGGACTAATTACTTCACGTGATGCATCCTTCTTCAAAAATCCAGGCTTGGGGCCTATATTCATAAAACATGCCACCCAACAAAAAATTGTTTCCTGTGAATTTTGAAAGTAATGCAGATGGTAGTAAAGTCACTCAATAATTTGGGGTGACCCCCAAACTTTAAAATACCATTATTGGGGTATTATTGAGGTCTACTCAGAACTTACCACCAGCAAGAAATGAGTGTATAAATATAAGTGTATGAAGTATAACTATATAATGCACATATATCTTGATCAAAGATTAGATGAACAGATTAAACTATGTCAGGGGTAAGTCATATATCACTAGATTTTGCAAATAAGCAGTTGAAAATTCTTTTAAAGAAAATATTCTCAGTAGACTTTAAGATCTCTAAGAAGGTTTATAAAATGTTTCAATTTAGCACAAAAGCAATTTCTAATCTTTCTAGTTCAGTTCTATAAACCTATATGGTCTCAGCTCTTTCTTTTCCTTTTTTCCTTTTGTTGTTGAGCACTAGAATAATTTAATTGGGGACAAAAGATACAGGTACTGTTTACTGAACAGCATCTCCTGTTACAGTTCTTCAAAGAAATGAAGATCTTGATCTTGCTTGTTTAAAATTTCCATTGAAAGCTTTTCTCTTGTCTGCAGCCGATCTGGTCACAATGGTTTCAGCACTCATCAAGTGCAAAACTTGCTCAACTTTAATTTTTTTAGTCGGAGTTATGTAAGCTGAATCAACTGAGATGGCTATGGTGTTGGCTGTTGTTTCTCTTATTAATCTCTGGTCTTCTTCGATTTTGGTACACACAAGATGAGTTTTTTTCTTGAGCTCAGTCCTCAACATTGGCTTATCCCTTCTTTTAGTGAGTTACCTACCTGTATGCAGATTTCTTTGAAGCATCATCTCCATAAACTATAGAACATCAAATAATTTTACCACTCTTCCACCCAAGATTCACTATTAATTTCATATTTGTCTGTGTTTCCATTTTAGCAGAATTCATGTTGCTTTGACAGAGGCTCTTTTCAGATTGGCGTGTTAGTCCTCCTTGCGCCCAATTAGATCCTGTTCAGACGTGTTATACTAATTTAGATAAATTCATTTTGGTGGGAAAAATTTAAATTCAGCCACTTTTTCATAATACACATTTTCCCTGAACTTTTTGAAGATCCCTTATATATCATAAATATGTATATTACATATACAAATCTATGTATGTATAGTGCTGGGTATGTAATAGGAGATAAATCACTAATTCTATGTTTCCATAGGATGACAAGTGGAATGGTGAATGATAACCCACCTTCCCCCATACCTATTTACTCCACCACACTTTCTTCCCATCTCTTTCTGAGTGTTACTTTAAGAGACTTAACCTTCAGCCTAACCCCTCTCCAACATATGACTGCTTGCCCTTCATTTATATCTAGATTTCAAACACAGGGACAGAAAGTCATCCTCACAAAAAAGATTTTGGTTCCTTGCTCCTTTATTATCATTTTCTTATGCTACTAATACTATTTTGTAACATAAATTTACCATCTTTGAGTACAAAAGTACCTAACAAAGACAAATATTCATGAATTCACAAGAAATTATTATTATTATTATTATTATTTTTAATTAGGTTTCCACATAAAGAAATTATTCTTTATAGATATCCTTTTCTAATTTGGGTGTTGGTATGAGATTTTATAAATGTGTTTTTATGTGTTTCTTTTAGCTTTTTTGTTTTCACATCAGACTATGGTGTGTAAAAGAAGTTTAGTAATTAATGACTCATTTCTACGCAGATTGTGAATTGGAAAAAATACTGATAAGTGTACCTTATTTTCACTACTTTGGGATAAGCAAAAGGATAAGACTAAGTATGCCCAGGTCAAGCTAAGGCTTGTAGCATTGAAAGAGAAGATGGACGAGAGCTGTTCACAGAGGCAAATGCTTTAGCCTTTCCTAATACCCTCTCTTAAACTGCTGAAAAGTCTTGTCTGGAAGGGATTTCTTGAACCAGTATCCTCCATGAGCAAAAATATTTCACTGGCAATAGAATTGCAGGAATAATACAGTCATATTCAACAGATATAATGTGGTCTTTGACATTTCATGAAACAATCTGATTACATGAAAGTCAGTTCTCGGTTAATGGAGAACTATGTATTCACTGAGCTAGCTTCCAGGCCTCTGTCACCCAATGGCTAATCACTGTTGATTACCAATGGTCCGTAATAGAGTTTGAGAGTGGCAAGGTGGGGTGGGATGGTGTGTGCTCTGGAGGTAGGCCAGTTAGGGTACAGATCCTGGGCCCCACTTACTAACTGTCAATGCTATGGACTGAATTGTGTGCGCCCCCCATTCATATGTTGAAGCTCTAACCCCCCTGTGACGGTATTTGGACACTGTTTTTAGGAGGTGATTAAGATTAAATGAGGTCATAAGGATGAGGTCTCTAAGCTGATGGGATTGGTAACCTTGTAAGAAGAAGAGAGAGCTCACTCTTTCTCTCCCCCATGCATGTGAGCCATGTGAGCTCACAGCCAGAAGGCAGCCATCTGTGAGCTAGAAAGAGAGCCCTCACCAGAGCCCAAACATGCTGGCACTCTGTTCGCAGATTGGCAGCCTCCAGAAGAACTGTGAGAAAATACATTTCTCTTCTTAAGCCACCCAGTCTATGGCATTTTATTATGGCAGTCAGAGAAGATTAAGACAGCAAATGACTTAACCCTTCATCTCTTTATTATAACGGGATAATAATATTGCCTACCTCACAAGATTTTTGTGAGGACTAAAAAAAGAGATCATGGACATAAAGGCTGGGCACCTGTGGCTCAAGCTGCTAAGGCGGCAGCCACATACACCAGAGCTGGCGGGTTCAAATCCAGTCCGGGCCCGCCAAACAACAATGAGAACTGCAACCAAAAAATGGCTGGGCGTTGTGGTGGGTGCCTATAGTCCCAGTCCCTCTCTTGGGAGGCTGAGGCAAGAGGACTGCTTAAGCCCAGGGGTTGGAGGTTGCTGTGAGCTGTGATGCCACGGCATTCTACTCAGGGTGACAGCTTGAGGCTCTGTCTCAAAAAAAAAAAAAAAAAGAAAGATCATGGACATAAGGACTTAGAAATTTAAAGAAAGGAAGAAGAAAGGCTTGAGTAAAAATATTGTCTAGATTTATATATGATTGCAAATGAGGTTTGGCTACATACCCCTAACACTGTTGGTCAGAGTCTCCCAGAATGCCTTTTAAAAATATATCTTCCTGGACTCACATTAGACCTAAAAATTGGAATCTCTCTAAAAGGGGTGAGGAATCCGCATTTTAACAAATTTCAGGTGATCTTCTGTATTTTAAAAATTAGGAGCATTTCCTCAAAGGAATGGTACATTAATCAGTGTCTCAAAATGTTGTTTTATAAATGTTTAATGCCAGGAACTCAGATTAAAGCCATTTATGTCAGTAGGCGCCAATCGACAAGGAGAAGATTAACAGAAGTCCTGAGCTGAAAGCCGCTCTCAGCCGCTCTCAGCGTCCGCCTTGGCTGTTGTTAATCTGCACGTGAACACTTCAACCCTACTGGGAAGGGCAGTGGGTGGGGGCTGGTTGTAAAATTCATTAAGATAATATAGCAAGATTACTGTGTAATTTTATAAATTGCTGTCGTATTTAAATAGCACTTTCTGATCAATAATATAGAAGAACACAGTGTGTTCAGAAAAAAAAAAAGAAGGATGTTACTGCTCATGATTCCTTATCTGTTCTGTCTTGAATAAGGAAGTAGCAGGTGAAGTTGCCTTTCTGTGGGCGCATGTAACAGCTGAGCAGAAGGAAAACATCAGCGCTGTTCCTCCCTGGCTCACAGAAATATTGACTTCTTTTTTAGTGATACTAAGTCTCATCTAAATGATTAAATCTTTAAAAAGAATGCCAAATACCCAGCAAATGGTAATTACAATGCCTAATCCACCTCCTCACTTCTTTGTGCAAGACAATATTTACTCTGGGTTATGTGTTTGCCAGAGCAATCATAGCCCAGCTTCAGCTGGTGGGTGTTCAGCTGTATCTTTGCCACACATTTTTGCAAGATGTTATGAAGACCCAACTGAAAGTTAGAAGCTTCGTCAATGGTTAAAAATGTCTCACTAGAAATGTATTAGCATTTTCACTTGGATCTTGATTTAGTTTCTTTTTTTATTTCAAATAATTTTAGCTCCCTTCTCTCTTCCTTCCTTTGCTAATGTGCCTAATCTCATAAGCCATATGCGATAATGAGTTTTGTTATTTTATAGCCCCATTTAGTTTATCTAATGGATTTATTCCTTACTGAACTTCTACTATGTACCAGACACTGTGCTAGTTACTGAAGTCTGGATCTGCCAACACTGACATTAAATAAAACAGGAGGCTGATATTCCGAACACGACATAGAGCACATTCGTTATGAACCTGACAGGGTTATGTCAAGCATTATGTGTCATGGAAAGTAATCTTCTTTCAATACATTTATTGTTTAATTTTTTTTATTAAATCATAGCTGTGTACATTAATGCAATCATGGGGTACAATGTGCTGGTTTTATACACAAATTGAAATATTTTCATTAAACTGGTTAACATAGCCTTCATGGCATCTTCTTAGTTATTGTGTTAAGACATTTATATTCTACATTTAGTAAGTTTCACATGTACCCTTGTAAGATGCACCATAGGTGTGGTCCCACCAATCACCCTCCCTCCACCCATCCTTCCCCCCTTCCCTTTCCCCAATGTTTTTTATAATACATTCATAAGTCTCATCATTTTTACTATCCTTAAACAACTGTTTGCCAATTAAATACTTTTTTTTCCTTCCAATTTCACTCATACATTTTTCACAATTGTATTAGTTTTCTATTGCTGCTATAACAAATTACCACAAACTTAGTGCTTTAAAGCATCACAAATATGTTGTATTATGGACTCTGGATGTCATAATCCTGAAATGGGTCTGATTGGACTAAAATCAAGGTGTTAGTAGGACTGCCTTTTTTTCCTGAAGACTCCAGAGGAGAATCTCTCCTAGGCTTTTCCAGCTTCTTGAAGCTGCTGCACCTGTTGGCTCATGGCCACTTTGTATCTCAAAGCCAGCAATGACCAACCAAGTCTTTCTCCTGACACCATCTCTCTGGTCTGACCCTTCTGCTTCCCTCTCCCCCATTTAAGAACCCTGTAATCACAGCGGGTCTACTCAGATGATCTTGGATGATCTCCTTATTATCAATTTAGCTAATTGGCAATCTTAATTACATCTTCAACTTTAATTCTCCTATGAAACATAATATATATTCACAAATTTCAGAGGGTAAGACATGAGCATCTTTGGAGGAGTCGTTATTCTGCCTACCATAAATATATAGTGATTCTCTCTCTCTCCCCTCTCCCCCATCTCTCCGTCTCCTCTCACAGATTAAATATATTTTACTAAGTCTTTTCCTTCTGATTGCATTGTTTTGAGTGGGAGTGCCTCTTCTTTTCACCAGTTTCCGATTTAGAAATCACTTTGATCGGGATCAGGTATACAAATTATAAAGACTTATCCTAATTTTCAGTATCCTATACCCTTATAAACATCTTTCTGGTATCCTTCTGCCTCTTGGAATTCATAAAATAATATGAGAAAGAGAGAAGTAGGGCTGTCCTGGTCTTCATTCTTGGCCTGCAGTATGTAGACTGGCTGTGCCTTTGAGGTTTTCCTTTGCCATTTGGAATCTTTGTCCTTTTTAGTGAATATTCTCTCTATTCCACTTCAGTAAACCACATTTAAAGTTTTTCTTCAAATTATTTTGTTTTATCATGTATTGATTTTTGGATGTATTAATTTTTCTCTATTTTTTATTTTTAATTATTACGTGTACATAATAGTTGTATATCTTTATAGGGTACATGTGATGCTTTGATACAGGCATACAATGTGTATTAATTAAATCAGGGTAATCAGAGTATCCAGCACCTCAGGCATTTAGCATTTCTCTGTGTTAGGAACATTCCAATGCCACTCTTTTCAGTATTTTAAAGTATACCTTAACTTACTATTGATTATAGTTACTTTGTGGTACTCTTAAATAGTGTTCATTCTATCTACTTATATTTTCATCATTAACCATCCTCCCTTTATCTACTCCCTCCTGCTCCGCCCCCAGCCTGCTACCCTGCAGCCTCTGGTAACCATCATTTTACTCTCTGTCTTCATGAGACTCCTTGTTTTTAGTGTTTGGCTCCCACATAGAGCTAAGTGAGAACATGAAAGATTTGTCTTTCTGTGCTTGGCTTATTTCACTCAAAATAATGTTCTCCAGTTCTATCCATGTTGTTGCCAATGGCAGGGTTTCATCTTTTTATGGCCAAAAAGTATCTCATTGTGCACATGTACCACAATTTCTTTATTCATGCATTTGTTGATAAACACTTAGGTTAATTCTAAATCCTGGCTATTACAAATAATGCTGCAATAGACATGCTGTAACTATTTTTTTTCAATATACTGAATTGCCCTGCTTTGGATACATACCCAGCAGAGGCATTGCTGGGTCATATGGTAGTTCCATCAAGCTTACTGGGGACCCTCCGTACTCTTCTCCATAGTGGTTGTGCCAATTTACATTTCTGTCCAGCAGCATATGAGAATCCCCTTTCTCTATGTCCTCACCAACATTTGTTATTGCCTGTCTTCTTGATAAAAGTCATTTTAATTTGGGATGAGATGATATCTCATTGTAGTTTCGATTTGCATTTCTCTAATGGCTAATGCTAGTGAGCATTTTCTCACATACCTGTTGGCCATTGGTATGTCTTCTTTTGAGAAATATCTATTCAGATCCTTTGCCCATTTTTTCTTATTGGATTATTTGATTTTTTCCTGTCGAGTTGTTGGAACTTCTTATATGTTTTAGTTATTAATTCCCTGTCAGATGAGTAGTTTCAAAATATTCTCTCCCATTCAGCAGTATAAGTGACATTCTGGGACTTACGATGCTATGTCAGAAGGATCCTTATATCTTTTCTCTTAGATCATTTTCTCTGGGAACCCTAAGCTGAAGGAGAGGCTATAGTCAGATGGCCACCAGAGTTCACTTTTCTAGCCATTTTTACCAGGATTCCAGAAATAAAGTAAAGCTGACCTGGGCTTTCTGCAGCATTCCAGAGGAATGCCACCACCTGACTTCTGTCACTACCATATGACACAGGAGAATTTCTCAGAAAGGCCCTTCCAGAGTTCTTGACCTACACATTGTTTATAAATAGTAAGATGGTGGTTGTTATAAGCCACAACATTTGTGGGTAGTTTGTTATATGCAAGAGATGACTGGAATATTACCCAATGGATTTCTGAGCTTGAAAGTGAACCATGCAATACAAATTAAGGCTCATTCTATGAGATTTTTAAGCTGTCCCAATGCCAATGCACACATTTAGAAAACAAAACACTTCATTTTTAGGCATTGCCAGAGTCTTTAATCTTCACATACACAGCTACTTACACAAAATGAAATATATCTTCTTTATTACATTTTCAGATCTTCCTCTGATAGAGGCTAGAGAAATCTAATGAATATTGATTCCCAAAGCAGAAGCTTTAACCTCCTCTGTGACATAAAATTAGTGTATATTTCTACTATTAAAGTGAAAGTTTAATGGGAAATTATCTTCCTTTCAAAAATGAGTTGCCCTGTATTCCCTTTCATTTGTAGTAGAAACTTTCACAAAGTTCACTTTTTTTTCCTCTCTGTAATAAATGTATTCATAAGCAAGTCCTTCTAGGGTGTGGATTTGGAAATGTTTATATAATGAAAAACATGTAGCCAAAAATTCATTTCTAAATAAAAAGAAACTCAAGGGCATATGTATCGGCACGATGTGTCTCCTTAACCCACATGGTTATCGTAATGCAAGATAATGAGCAAGAAAAATATACTTCAAAGAATTAAATTCTCCTCCAATAAAAGATGAAAATACTGTCTCATTGGAGTGTTTAAACAAAGTAAGTAAAAAAAAAGAAAATTAGCTACTGAAATACTCTAACACATAAGGAAGGAAAAATTATAGTATCTGAGTAGTTTTTTAATAAAAAGGCAATAAAGCTAAACCTAAATAATTATGACAACTTGATTATGGATAACCTGAAGTTTGCCTTTCTATTTTGGGAACAAAAAATTTGCTTGGAAAATTTGATAGTATAAATAAGACTGTAGAGAAAATGTTCAATTTAAGGGTAAGGAAAACTGTTTTCAAGATCAGATGCTAATCTGCATAAAAATAGCATTTCAATTATTTATCAGGCTTGAATACCATCAAAGCAGATTCCAGATGGACATTTGATGGATTAATATAGGTTGGTTTATTACATATGTGCGGAAAAACCCAGCTAGCATTGTGTTTTAAAAAGTCTCACTCATATAAATATTTCCATTTGTCAGATTTAATGAAGTAGTTGGTATCTCTAGAAAGTTTAATATTAGGCTGATTGTCTGATATAAGGACCTGAAGGATAAGTACGTACATTCAGCAAAGGAAGATTTCCAGATCTTTACTAACAGGGTATGGAATGCTCTGTTGAGAAGGTGGTCCTGTGCGTAATTCCATTAAGCACTCGAGCTTCCCAGTAAGGTTGTCTGATGTCAAGGATCACTTCAAGAGAGCTGGGGCAGTTTGGTAACAGAATCAGTTCTTAGTCCTCAGCCAATCTGAAATGGACAAAGTGTGTTTTTAGCACAGTTTCCTTTCCCAGGCATTCTGGTCTCCTCTCATACCAAGTATCTATTTCTCTATGATTACCAGGTTACCCTTTTCTCTTCTAAAATTTATAATTCTCAGTATCAGATTTTGTCAGCTAATGAAAAACTGGTGCCTAAATATAAATGTGCTCAATGTTCTTCATTCTTTAGATGTCATTGCACCATCAAGAAGAAACACCTACTTTAATATCTGGGTCTTTGAGCTAGAGACACCCAAGTTTGAATCTGAGTGTTTCCAATTACCTAAAGCAGTGCTTCTTGATATTCATGTGCATAAAGTCATCTGTATCTTATTAAAATGCAGATTCTTATTCAGTCATCTGGAGGTGGGCCTGAGACTGTGCGTTTCTAATAAGCTCCCAAGTGATGCTGTAGATGTATGGCTACCATGGACTATGCTTTGTGTGTGTGTGTGGTTTTTGGTCTGGGCTGGGTTTGAACCCACCATCTTCAGCATATGGGGCCGGCGCCCTACTCCTTTGAGCCATAGGTGCTGCCCCCATGGACTATGCTTTTTGTGGTAAAAGTCTTTTTCTTCACCTGTCAACTAAAAATAATAATGCCTAATCATACAGTCGACGCGGGTGTTACATAAATTACCTTGTGCAAAGAATTTGGTGCAGTTCCTGGCCAAGAATCCTACTACGTGTGGCAATCATGGTGATAGTAGTAGGTAGGATGATGACAATAAGAGTTTTCATAATGTATTAGGAAATTTCAGGGTAAAGACCCTGGAAATAATTTGTAGGTGTAGGAACTTACTTGGATACCAAACGCTGTTCTTCAGAGCAGCCCCACCCAACCACCTGCACCTGGTACTTTCCCTGAGAGGCAAAGGTCACACCTGGATAGTTTCTCTGTTACCTTCCAGTAGTTTAAGGTTGTAGAAGCTTCTGCAAGTCTATGGTAATATTTTAGACTTTCTGGTCCTCTCACTACAAGATCCTAGCTGTGAGTTAACATTTTTTCCACAGCTCAGCTTCGATGTTCTAAGTGGTGATTTCAGGAGAGAGAGACATGGAAAAGAATATTTGTTTTGTGTTATTTTATATGTCAGTGTCTACAGGTGCAGAGGAATTTAAACGGGGGAGAATTTAAACTCAATGTTACAATGCCTCTTGGCATTCATAAAATAGTATGCGGAAGAGAGAAGTAGGGCATGATAGTCATCTCGCCTTCATCTCTAGGGGTCCTTAAGACCTTGAAGCAGTTTCTCCTTTGGAAGCTAGACGGGGAAGGATATGAACCACTTCTTTCTTTTTGGCCGGGGCTGGGTTTGAACCCACCACCTCCGTTATATGGGGCCGGCGCCCTACTCCTTGGGCCACAGGCACCACCCTGAACTACTTCTTTAATGTCTTCGGATGCTTACATTACTCTTAATTCCAGGAAACTCTGTCTATAAGTATAAAATAACTGGAGTTTGAGTACCTCAATGCTGAACAAGCAGAGCAGAGAAACAGAAGAAAGGTGATATGACCAAGACTTGGCTGTGTCACTGGAGTCATACTGTCCATGTTTTACTGGCTGATTTTTCAGAAAAACACTTTCTTTTTCTCTTGAGTCTCTCTCTCTTTTTTTTTTTTTCCAAGATGTTATTTCTAAAAGGTCAGTTATTTGTCATACCACCATTATTGCATATTAGAATGCAGAATGCATCAAATTAGAAAAGCTAAAAATATTTTAGCAGTTCCCTCAGTGCATATTTTAATGATAACATTTTTAAGATTAGTATATTTAAGGACACAGGTAGTATTTACAATTGAATATCTACTAAGATTTTCTCCTGTGAGGCAATGGTTATCTTTCATAATCCATTTGAAATAGACTTCACGGTTCCTTTAACTTTAAGAGGATGTGTTTTCCTTCTCAGATTTTTTTAAAGGTGGCACTACAAGTCTTTGATTTTCTACAGTATTGCCTGAAAGATGAAGATGTCAAGATGGATGACAGCTAATGAACTGAATGCTCAATAGTTCATCACCTTGGTTTTTTCCTGAAACCATTTCTTGTCCTTGCCTGGTAAATTGAAATCACTTGACTTTGTTGCAACACCTGACAGGAGTCAAATCCCTAAAATATCCAGGCAGAAGGAAATTCTTTTAGCATCACAAATCTTCTGCTGTCCAAGGCTGTTAGGTCAGTGGGTTAAGGTGAAAAAAGATGAGACCATGGTCATGTTCCATCTGGCACTTGTTGGCTCCCAAGACTCTAATAAAAAGAGCTGTACACGTAGCTCCTCTCCCTTTGCCATTGGAAGAGGGAAGTGAGAATTATGCGTATCAACACAAATGGATTTCTACTCTTGGAAAAGTAACCCAGACAGTAAGTCCACTCCTTATTGCCATTTATAGCATCTTGTCTTATAAAGTACATTTACAGTTTTCATGTTCATTCAAATAGTTGTTAATGCCAAGGAATATTTGAATTATAAAGTTGCATGTACTCAATATTGTCTTCTAAATGCTGAAATAGCTCAAATAAATATAACAAGTAAATAATATAAATGAATTTTTGTGTGACATGTTAGCATAAACTATATTAAGGAAATATTCTTTTTTTTTTTTGAGACAGAGTCTCACTATGTCATCCTTGGTAGAGTGCTGTGGCATCACAACTCACAGCAACCTCAAACTCTTTGGCTTAAGCAATTCTCTTGCCTCAGCCTCCCAAGTAGCTGGGACTACAGGCATTTACCACAATGCCCGGCTACTTTTTGCTTGTAGTTGTCATTGTTGTTTGACAGGTCTGGGCTGTGTTTGAACCTCCAGCTCCAGTGTATGTGGCTGGGGCCCTAGCCACTGAGCTATAGGTGCTGAGCCTAAAGGAAATATTCTTAATCAGAAATTTGATATATTTGGTGTGTCATTAACTTTAACTGTCATTATAAAGAATTATTGTTATTCGTAATCTATACTATTCCTTAAATACCAAGGTTTATCAGTGCTAAGTGTGAGGCCTTTCTGGATATATGTTTATATCAACTAAGTGATGATTGTAATGGCCAATTAAATAGTTCTTTGGTTTATTATTGTTATTTATTTATTTTTTTTGCAGTTTTTGGCCAGGGTTGTGTTTGAACCCGCCACCTCCAGCATATGGGGCCAGTGCCCTACTCCTTTGAGCCACGGGCACTGACCTCTTCTTTGGTTTATTATTTCAGTGTAACAAAGATAAATTAAATTCGAGTGGCATTTTCCAACTTGCAAAATATTTTCTGTGAATACAGCCCTATTATGCTAAAATATATAGAATAATTGCTCATTTTATAGATAAGAAAATGAAGTTCAGAAGAGTTGGTTGGCTTGCTTCAGACAGGATAATAAGTGAGTGTCAGACGGGGATTTTATCAATATAACATTATTTATTTAGTTTCTATTATATGCTAGCCATCCCAAATAAGCCTTCAGAAATCTTAGGACCTAAGGAGTAAAAAGGAAATTAAGTAAATAATTATATTTAATATAAACATGTAAACATGTTGATACAAGTTTCAAAGGAAAAGTAGAGCATATTTTGAAAGGGAAGGGGCCACCCTGTTAAGACTGTGGGTTAGGCAAAGACTATATTTAGGGAATTACACGTAGGCTGAGACCTGAAAGCTGAGCAGGAGACAGGTGAGTAGGAACAGAGAACATGACACGCGGGATGAAGCTCGGTGTACTGGAAGGATGGAGGGAGCCGGTGTGACTAATGGGGAGACGAGGGTGATGGGATGGGATAGAGAGGCGGGGGCAGCTCACGCACAGCATTGCAGACCAGGTGATACTGACACGGGCGGTAGAGGAAGGGCGTGATCCAGTCTGAACCAGGCTTTGCCTTAATACTGCCAAGTTTAGTGACTACGATTGTGCATCGTTGTTTCTTCTGGTAACATTCCCATGGAATTCTTATTTTCTTTAAACGCACATGTTTCTTAAATACAATGAGTACAGGTACATGGCGTGTACATGGGCATTGCTTGAGTGGTGACTCAAGAAATTTTTTGTCTTAACTTTTGAAAAGACTTAATCCTGGCCAGGAGCCAGGAAAAAGTGTATTTCATTCTTTATGGGCTTCAGTAATGTGGAATTTGGCTTCAATTTTGAGATGATTTTTTCATTATGTTAAACAGGTGGTTGCATGATGCTTGTCTTAGTGTGTTCAGTGTTGCTGTAAAGGAATACCTGAGGCTGGAAAATTTATAAAGAAAAGAGGTTTATTGCCTCATGGTTCTGCAGCTGTACAAGAAGCATGGTGACAGCATCTGTGTCTGGTGAGGGCGTCAGACAGCTTCCACCTATGGAGGAAGGTGGAGGGGACCTGGGGATGCAAGGATCACACAGCCTGAAAAGCAGCCAGGCTCTTTTGAACAACCAGCTTTTTTGGGGGAAATAATAGAATAAGAAAACTCATTCACTCACCCTCCTTCCACCCCGACCCGGGGAAAACATTAATCTATTCATAAGGGATGCACCCTCATGACCTAAAAAACCCATCTCCAACACTGGGAATCAGATTTCAACATGAGGTTTGGGGAGACAAACATTCAAACTATTGCAATGTTTTGATCAAAGGAGCTGACTAAAGAAGGAATATTTTAAGGATACGGAATGATGCCCTTGACTGATTGTCAGCTTTTTCTCTTGTCTCTGCTCTCATTCATCAGTCTTAGCAGCCTATATCTAGATGTTGAACGAGTATTCTGCCCTTGAAGATGGCCTAACCCTTTTAGAGGTTTGTTGGTGTATGTTTTAAAGCAGAGAAACACATTCACTTTGAAGTTGTTTGCTTTAAAACAACCTACACTCTGTCCTTTTAATTAATCTTCTGAAGTTTTAGACAGACAGTTAGAACTCATAGATAGGATTATCCATATAATTTTTGTTTCCCTGAGAGAATCAATTGTGTGCCAACTGGCATTTTGAGGCCAGTACTTACAAATTGCCTAAGACCAAAATCCATAATAAATATCAACCTCTGGAAAACTTCATGTTTTCAAAGAAATTAAATGTATTTTAAAGGTGTAAGTATTCCATTTAGTTTCAACAATAGTTAATAATTTATCACTATAAATCTTTTTTATGTTTATCAGTCTGCTGTTTAATGTGCCAATGATAACAAGTTCCTGGGCTCTTGGAACTGGGCTGCTAGATTTTTACTATATTTCTTGAGTCTCACGTTTACCTAGGAACATCTCATCAGTATCAGCTATAGGGGCAATTTCAAGGAGATCCTTATCTTTGAAGAGGAGTGGAATGTGGGGACTATACTTTAGCTTTTACTTGCTTATTCTTTTGCTATAGCATAGCTTATGTATGTCTAGTAAGAAATGATTTAATAAATAACACTATGAAGGCATTTGTATTTCTTTTATTTGAAACAGCAGTTTCATGCACTTATGTTTAAACCACAACTTGAACTTTTGTCGAGAAATATTCCACATGTGAAAAGCAATTTTAATTTTCTTTGTATGAAGATTCTGCTTTTTTTTTTTGGTGCTTCCCTCTTACGAACAAAAATAGATTTTAAAGTCATTATATGTGTGTTGTAAAATACCCTGAAGTTGTTAAAGCTTATAATTTTAGTGTTTTAAGAATTAAGTCCCAGAAGTTAATTCCATGAAAGCCTCATCCATTTAGGGATTTTAATCTGACTACGCTGTATTATCTTTGGGATAACTGAATCATCAGTTCTTGCAGATTTTTCTTCTGAATGTTACTCTGTTAGTCTGAACCATTTACTACAGTAGATTTTCCTTCATGTTTAGCAAAGAGGCAAAATGAATGAACAAATAGAAAAATATTGTGTGTACCTAAATATAATCTTCATAGTTTTATTTGAAAAATATTATATGCACTTGAATATAATCCTTGTAGTTTTATTATTATTATTACTATTACTGTTTCTTTCAAGAACTATCAAAGATAGTTTCCTAATGGGGGGCAGGGTTGGGAACTGAACAGTGAGTAAATACGCATTACTTAGATCAAGCCCATATAGATGTTTCTGTGTTGATACTTCCTGGTTCTGGCTCTTACCATCCATAGGACAGCCTGATCTCTGAATATATTCCTCTCATTCTTCCAGGGACAGCATAGGGACATATGAGCAATCCCTTCTGCCCAGAGATAACCTGGGTCAGAATCTTTCACAGTGTGGCTGGTGGACCCCATATCAGAATTCGCTGGACTGCGTTTGAGATTGTTTTCTGGCTGCCTTTCAGGGGAATGAATCAGAACTACAAGTTTTGCAGGCTTGGTGGTCGGCGCTTTTCCTTAATCTCCCCAGTATGGTTCCAGGCACACTCAAGTTTGGTGACCAGGGTTATATGGACTGAGTGTTTGTGTCCTCCTCAAATTTATGTGTGGAAGCCATAATCCTTAATGCAATGGAATTAGAATACGGGGCCTTTTGGAGGAAATTAAGTTTTAGCTGATGTCATGACGGTGGAGCTCCATAGAGGATGATGTCCTTAGAAGAAGAGAAAGACACTAGAACTTCTTTTCTCCCTCCTGTGGTATGATAAGGAGGCAGCCTTCTGCAATGTAGGAAGAGAGCCCTCACTAGAAAGTGACCACACCGACAGCCTGAACATGAACTTCTCAGCCTATAGAAAGGGAAAAACAAATGTCTGTTGTGTAAGCCATCCAATCTATGGCATTTTGTTATAGCAGCTTAAACAGTCTAAGACGATCAGTATATTTGTCCTTTAGGATGACAATGAGGACCTTGGGTGCAAAGAATGATTACTTAGAGATTGTTAGTTGCTGTGTATAGTTGTCTCAGTTTTTTTATACTGATGACTTTTCTATACTGATGACCATTGCCAGGTATCTTTGAACCCTCCTTTCTTACCCTTGGAATAGCTCCTTCCACCATCTGCCTCTGGTGCAGAAATGTTTCCAAAGCATACCTCAGGTGTTGGATTTAAACTTCTAAGTGGACTGATTCCTAATCTGCCCTTGGCTACCCAAGAGACTGTGCAAGAGTCCTTTGTTTCTGCAGAGTTAACTAAATTTAATATTCAGTTTGAAAAATCATGTGACCTTTTGGTACACATTAAAATTGACAACATTAGTTTCAGTTTAGTTTTCAATATAAAATCATGTCATTTTTTTGAGATTCTGAAAAATTCATGAACTATCATTAAATTTTCTGAAATTAAAACAGCATGCTAACAAATGAGAGTAAATATGATATACGCAGCAGTACAGCTATTCAACATATGCTGTAGCTTTTAATTCTTGGGTGTTACTATTAGTCAGGGAATCACTGCAAAATGCTTGGGAGGAGGAACTAATAGAAGAGGGTTTTCTGTAAACAAATACCAAAAGTACATTTTCTAAGTTTCATCCTTAGGAAAGATGGCACGTGATTTGGAAAATTGAAAGTCCACAGGCATTTTCTCATCTCCTGTGACAATAGAAGTTTCATAATGAATATATTCTTAGTACTATTGCTATATTGATGATATAATACCTAAATCTAGGTTACTAAATAAAAAAATAGGCAAACTAATTATTTAATTGTAAGTAGAGAAAATAAATAAGTTTCTATTCTAACTCAGCTTTATAATGGTTTATTTTTATTATTTGGCTTTAAATAAATGTTGAGTGAGTTCAGATGGTGAATATACAAATAGGTTTAAGTGTGGTTAAAATGAATCTTTGGATGCACATTCTTACCTTTGTGAAATTAATTCCACAGAACAATCATTGCTTCCAATGTGTGCCATTGTCATGCTAGAACACAGACCAGGGTGAAAAGAGGTTTGATCCCCTGGAGTATTTTTTTGGAAGATGGCATGGTGTACTATACCAGCTCCTGGACAAAAGAAGGCAATAATCTCACTTCTAGTGATGACTCTGCCCAAAGTGTGAAGTTCTCTGGACTTTTGGCACATAATGGGAACACCATAAATGTTCAAAAAAGGACTTGTATATTTGCATAAGTCTGCCTTAATTATAGAGATGGGTTTCACGCTTTAAAAGGAAAATAGAGAATATATTCTATCAGACTTTCAGAGATGTAAATTCTTAAAATGAAATAGAAAACAAGTTTACTAATTCAAATCTACAAAATTAAAAAAATTTATTTTATCTATAGACATGTATTTGTGTGTAACAATTTTAAAGTTTTTTTTTTTTAAAAAAAGGTCAGTGTTTGGATTTCCATTTTGTAATTTGTAAATTAAAGGTACAGTTTCAGAGTTTATGCTTGGCATGGTTATTTTATTTTACCAGGTGCTATAATAGAATTTAGGTAAACTTCCCAAAGTGTTGACTTTGTTATCTTCTGAGGCCATATGTGGTGAGAAGTTTGGACTTGAATTGAGAAAGCTAAAGAATATGCCCCTTATTATATATTAACCCTGGATAAGTCATTTAATGTCTCCAAATCTTAGGTTTCCTATTTATTAGATAGGTATAACAATAGCAGTAAAGAAAATAACGTCTCATTGAATTTTGTACATTTTAAAAGAGCTTATATTTGGATAATTGCTCTTTAAACTCTGATATAGCAACAGACACAGCGGGTTGCCCCAACTGTTCTTCCCAAAATTTACTGCTTACAACTAGTTTCCTGAAGGAGGAGTATTTTTTGAAAGAGTTTTATAGTATGGAGATTGCCATGACTCTTTATTCCTGATGAACATTCACCTGACTTTGCTGCCTTGTGTAATTTTACTACTTCTGAGTTAGAGACCAATGTAATGTAAATGTTAAGAGTTCATGAAGGCTGACAGACGTCAACATATTCCTTAGTCACTAATCAAGAAGGTAAAGGAAATAACAAGACATCTTATAGTCATGCTTTTGCTTGAAAAGATACCCCCATCACTCAAGCTATAGTTCATGAAGAATCACATATATGGCCTGACAAATAAGTTCACAAACTCATTCTAGAAACTGTGCTACGTACCGCACTGATGAATAGCATTATGGTCATCTTCAGTGTTCTCCCCTTGGGATGGAATGCACTGACACCAGGACCTGGACTAACATTCAAAACAATTTTGGAACTCTTTTTCTGGAATAACTATGAGCCATCATGAAGATCTGACAATTAAGGTCACAGGCTTGCTGCTGTGTGGTTATGTTGGCAGCACCGTACAAACAACTCAGTAAGTCTGCATAACCTTGGTATGTCAGTGTCTCACAGTTGTGCTTACATTGACATGTGGCAGTGCCTTGCTGGGTGGTGTTCATTATTGTTGTTTTGTGTTTTTGTGTGCTAGACAATGACAGCTCTGATGGTCATTCCAGAATAAGAGTTCCAAAATTGTTTTGAAGGGTGGACTAGGTGCTGGTGTCAGTGCATCCCTTCCAAGGGTGTACTTTGAAGGTGATTGCCATAATATTCACAATGAGATATATAGAACTTATTCTAGGGTGAGTTTGTGAACTTAATTGTCAGACCTCACACACTTGGGACAGGTGCCATTAGTGTTCATACTTGCAACCTGACAAATAGAAAGAGCAAATGACCAACACCTTTGGAACTTCCAGAGGGTAGCTGCAATCTGTGGCCCAGATGTTGCCTTTAATAAGACACACAGATGTGCCAATGAGCACGGTCCTTTGGGTGACATAGCCTCTCCTCTCCTCTCACAAGGCCCCCTTCCCCCTCAGCACGAACAGGCAGTGGGTGAGAAATCTGCCATTGTTAGACAGTAATGACTTCCTGGGAAGTGGAGTAGCAAACTTTTAGAGCAGAATGTGTTTTATTTATTGATTTGTTGTCACTGACTTGGACTCTTTTGATTTCTTGTGTGTACTTGCAATATATATGTAAAATTACGTAAATTTTGTTTGTGACATGGTGCTAAGGCAGTGATTGAAACGGGCTTGGCAACACCCCATTGCTATTAATTCACACAGGCTGTCTGCCACCAGAGAACATAAGGTGACTAATTGAGGGATGAACAATGTTTACCCCAACCTACAAAACAATAAGAAAAGTGATCATATTGTAATACAAGTAACAGTTTCTTCACTTTATGTAAAAACGAATAAAAGCATTTTCAGAAATCCTATATTTATTGATTGAGAACACCTGTGATATAAACAAAAACAGTATTATTTTTATGCAAATACAGGTTCAAGACAGGCTTTTTTGTGTATCCCTCACTCTTTGCTACACACACGTATTAGAACATGCACACACAGACACTGGATGCAACTATTTCCTGTACAGAATTCTTAGGAATCCACTAGCTACCACATTTGCAGATAGGAGGGAAGGCAAACCTAGGGCCTAGGATGAACAAGGTGGCTTGTTCAACTCTTGTGTAAGTCAGGTTAAGATTGATGTTGCCCTACCAGAGACTCAAAAATATAAGTAGTTTTCTTTTAAGCTAATAAAGTGTAAGTTGCAAGTGTAACTTCCACAAATGTTCCATTGGCAAGAACATTGGCTATACCTTGCTGGGACATGCAGTGTTTCTGCCACTAAATTATCCAACCTGGGAGCCCCTGGCCATGTGAGGGCACTGAGCCCTTGAAATGTGGCTGGTCATGTTTGAGAAGTACTCTAAGTATAACATACACATTGATGTCAAAGACTTAGAATGAAAAAAGAATATACAATATCTCATTAACATATTTTTATACTGATTATGTTCTGAACCTATAATATCTTGGATAGATTGAGTTAAACTAGATATGTTACTAAAGTTAATTTCACCTCTTTTTACTTCATTTAATGTTGCAACTAGAAAACCTAAAGTTACATACGTGGCCCACATCATGTTTCTGTTGGACAGAATTGCATCTAGCTAACACCCAAAATCCCAGATAAAACTGGAATACTATGGAAGAGAAGAATGGATTGAGGGGACAAATAACAATCTGAACCCCTCTTCCCACCCTGTGTCTGAAGTGCCTCCCAGAGTGTCACATGCCTGGCGTTTGCTCAGTGTACCTGGATTTAACAAGTAATTGAATTACTATATTTATATCCAAAAATATATTAGATGGGAGGGATTGAACAGAGGGTCATAGTGTGCTATAAATTTTAGTTGTATAGCTACAGAATTGGGAGAACAGCTATAGCAATCTATAAAAAACAGAAATTTTCTTTTGCAGTCATCTTATGTGTCAATTATGTGATGTGGCTACCACACAATCTAATGCAATCTTAGACCACATTAATATTTATTTCAAAGAACAAATGACATTCTTGACCTACTCTCTACTTTTCTGGGTTTATATTTATAGTAGCATAGGTTTCAGGAGTCCTTGTGTAGTATAAAATAAGCCATATTTTATCAACTAAACTTTAAGGTTAGGGTAGGGTTGATTGGGGAGCCTATTCTATTTGTGATTCCTATAGCATATCCCATAGAGATGTTTGGAATATCATTTTATATATAGGTTAAAGACCAGGAGAGAGAAATATGTTCAAGATATTGATGTGAGAATTGTCTGTATGTGGCTGGTAAGTAAAACCAGAGGTGCAGATGAATTTGTCCAGGAAGTGTGCTGAGTAATAAATAAGCACTCTAATATTTAGAGAAAGTGTATCAGAAACTGAGCCAGGGATGGGGACTAAGAAAAACACTAAGGAAAGTTAGCTGTAAGTCAGGCAAGACGGGATTGTGACAGCTAATTATTATACATGTGTAAAAGAGAGAGGGCTAAGCACACTCAAGGCTACTGTGGGGGCCAGGAGTAAAGGGCCAGAAAGTTTCTTTTACTGTACAGCCAGAATGTTCATACTGCTTGTAACAAGAGAAGTTACAATGTACTGATAGGGACTGAAACCAGTTACCAGTGGATTGAGAAGCAAGAGAGAAAAGATGAAGTTGAGTCTATAAGTGAAAATAATTCTTCCAAAACATTTTGTGCTCTGACATATAAGTATCATAAATTTCTTAATAGATAGACCTGAAAAAGATACAATATAATTTCTGTGATATTACTAGAAATGAAAGAATTTTCAAAATTTAAATAATGAAAAAAATTTCAATAGTAACCAAACTGAAGGACATGTTCCAAAACAACTGATTAGTTCTCGTCAAAAATATTAGCGTCATGAGTAAGAAAGACAAAGGACTATTATAGATTATAGAACACTAAGGAAAAGAACAATTACAATATGAGATTCCAGACTGGACCCTGAAACAGAAAATTAGATTGCTAAGAAAACAAGAGAAATTTGCAAAAGGTCTGTAGTTTCATAATATCGCACCAAAAACAATTTCTTGCTTTAAATAATGGTACAATGATTATGCTGTGTGTTATTAACATTGGGGGACATTGGGTTAGAGGAATAGTGGAACTCTATATAATATTTGAAAACTTTTATATAAATCTAAAATTAATTCATCAAAATATTTTGCTCTGAAGGAAAAGAG
>CAUYRH010133467.1:0-16949 GCA_963574655.1 Perodicticus potto
TGAAAGATATAAATTTGCTTCATATTAGGGGTGTATACATTGGATACTTTTTCTTCCATTCTAGAGATACTTTGCTAAGGAGAACATGTTCAGGCTCCATCCATGTCAATATGAAAGAGGAAAAGTCACCATCCTTCTTTAAGGCTGCATAATATGCCATGGTATACATGTTTTTTGTTTTGAGACAGAGCCTCAAGCTGTCACCCTGGATAGAATGCTTTGGCATCACAGCTCACAGCAACCTCCAATTCCTGGGCTCAAGTGAGTCTCTTGCCTCTGCCTCCCAAGTAGCTGGGACTACAGGCGCCCGCCACAACGCCCGGCCATTTTTTGGTTGCAGCTGTCATTGTTGTTTGGAGGGCCCGGGCTGGATTTGAACCCGCCAGCTCAGGTGTATGTGGCTGGCGCCTTATCCCGTTGAGCCACAGGCGCCGAGCCTCCTTCTCATGTTTAATGTCAGAGGCCCCAGCATCATCAGGCTGAGCTGACCCCACAGAAGGGCAGTCACCAGCCCCCCACCCCATCCCCCTCTTTCAGGGCATCCCCATGTGGTCCCCATGAGGAAACACAGATTCATTGCCTCGGACTAACGTACAACAGGTCTCTAGGCATCATGGGCATTTTTCTGTCACAACATGAAAATATCAGAATTTTTGTCCCCCCAGCTTGCCCATGGGGCATGTGGGGTCTGTTTGACACAGAGCTGGGCCTCTGTCAGCTAAGATGAAGGTGGTGGAGGAAGTGGAGGACATATTTTCTACAGGCACCAAGGCCATTTCAGTGGAAGGAGGCACTCGCTGCTGAGAATGGGAGGTTTCACCACCCTGAAAACCACTCTCCTCCAGCCTAGGCCTCCAGAACTCAGATATAGTAACAACAGGTTTCCTGCCACTCGGGCCTCAGGGCTTTATGTAAAGTCACATTCCCAGGTGGAGAAGAGTAGGTTGGCCCAGTTGGTGCTCTTGGGCACTGCCCACGTGCCAGACGCTGGGGACAGAGAGAGGTTAGATGTGGTCAGGCCTCCTGGAGAGGCTTTAGAAGATGAGCTCAGTGGAGAGTGCAGAGGGGAGTGGGGCAGCCTGCGGGCACAGAGCAGGACTGCCTGAGAAGTCCAGGTGAGAGCAGGGCTGGCTTCTGGAGAAGGTGCCAGCTGCCCTGCATGCTGGATGCCAGGCGGAGATGAGAAAGGGTGTGGCAGCCTGCCTAGAGCAGGGAGGCTCCGTGCAGTCCAGGGTGCTGGGTAGTTTGGTGAAGGGCAATGAGTCGGAGGGGCGGTGGGGAGGGATGGCTACAGACTTTGTCCCAGAGGCCCTGGGGGCCACACAGGGAGGGATGGGTGGCCAGTCCTGTGATTTCAAGCTGATTCTTTTTTTTGAGACAGAGTCTCACTCTGTTGCCCTGAGTAGAGTGCCATGGCATCATCATAAGTCACAGCAACCTCCAACTCTTGGCTCAAGCGATCATCTTGCCTCATTCTCCCCAGTAGCTGGGTCTATAGGTGTGCCCCACTATGCCTAGTTTTTGTTGTTGTTGTTTCTTTTTTATTTAGTAGAGACAGGGTCTTGCTCTTGCTCGGACTGGTCTTGAACTCATGAGCTCAAGTGATTCACCTGCCTCAGCCTCCCAGAGTGCTAGGATTACAGGCACGAGCCACAGTGCCTGGCCTGGCTTTTTAAAGCTATGCTTTAGCATCTTGTAGGTAAAGTGAAAGTGTGGGTTAAAGCCACCGAGTGCTGATGAGGGCGTGGGCCCAGGGGACTCTCATCCACTGCTGGTGGGAGGATACTTGGAACAACCACTGTGGAAAACCATTTGGCAGCATCTACTGAAGTTGAAGACCACAGCGCCAAGCCCAGGCTCAGCACATGGTACGTGCTCAGTGAAGAGCCGGTGAGTGGGTGAGGAAGATGAGGAACACTGTCCTTCCTGGGGCAGGTGGAGGAGGAACAGCCAGGAGGTGGGTGGGGAGCTCTGGTGAATGAAAGCAGGACATGGAGGCTTGGGGACCACATGAGACAGCAGCTCGGTGGGAGACAGACAGCTGCAGACCTGTGGAACTATTTGCATTCTTCCTTTGACCCTTGTTTCTACGTACCTTCTTTCATTCTTTTATTCACAAACATTTCTCCTGCACATCTCCTGTCGCAGGCGCTGTGTATAAGTCAGTGAACAAGAAAGTCAAGGTTAGGCAGCGCCTGTGGCTCAACGGAATAGGGCGCCAGCCCCATATGCCACAGGTGGTGGGTTCGAACCCAGCCCTGGCAAAAAAAAAAAAAAAAAGAAAGAAAGCCAAGGTCCTCATCCTCACACAGCCTTCAGCCTGGATGGAAACAGAGAAACCAGTAAACCAATATGTAACTGCAGGGGACACATGCCCACTTGGAGGTCCTCTTGGGTGCTGCTGAGAAGTGGTCATATCAATGAAGGTAAGAGGGGATGTGACCTGCCCAGGGCCATATGGTGTCTCCATTCTGGCCACCACAGCCCAATCCTGAGCCCTTTATGTGACTTAATTAAAACCTTGAGAGAAAGTAAGAAAGGAAGTTGCAGTGGGGTAGGCCTGGTGTGGGGGCTTATGGAACTCCCTCCCCGCCCCCCTGCGCCCGTGCCCAGAGCTTTTGGCCCTGCTCAGTGGCACTGTGGACAAACATTGGGCCAACTGAGCCAGGTGACAGGAGCCAGCTTGGCTGCACAGGCCTGGAAAGGGAAATCTAGGGCCTGCAGAGGGCATGAAGGCTACAATGAGTGAGAAGTGATCTCTCTGTATCCTAAGAGTCCTCAGATACCTTGATAGTCACTTCTGTGGGATGTCCCACCAGTTAAAGAGTCAAAGAGAAGGAAGGCCAGCAGTGACATCTTCTCTCAGCCTCAGTGGTTGGGTGTAGATACCAGAAAACAGAGTCTGGAAATATGGATGAGAACTTGTCTCCTCTGCTTCCGCAGAAGGTGCATCCCACTGTCCGGCCCCCAGCCACTGCCTGGAGTCTCCCAGTGACGACAGGAGCCCCCTCCCCCTGAATACACACATTCTGTACCGGATGCACACCAGGTCCTCTACATCCGACTGGTCCCCTCACGTGCATGGCGAAGCGACTGAACGTTCTGTTCAAAGTCCTCATGGCATCAGTGGGGCAGACCGTATGATGTGGGCACAAACCTGGACAAGAAGCTGAGCAGGTGGTCTTGACCTCAAAGGCCACGCCGAGGACACCAGAATTGCCCTTTGGAAGTGTCCAAAGAAGGAAGGGAACAGGATAATTTGAGGGTTAGAAAAAATCACTCTGGAGCAGTGAAGAGACCGTGGCTGCGGGATGGGTGGGGGAGGGGGGAGGAAGATGAGAAAGAGGCCAGAGAGACAGGGGCCGCTTAGACTCCTGCACCAGTCCCAGCAAGAGCAGAAAGAGCCTCAGTAGGGCCGGGGCAGTGGGGATGGGAGGAAAGGACAAAGGAGAGAAGCAATGAGTGAGGGGGGAAGTGCCCAGGCCATTAACTGGGACCTACAGGTTCCAGGGTGTGGTGGGTTGAACGGCAGCCCCCAGAAAAGATTTGCTCCCCAGCAACCTGTGACTGTGCCTTATTTGAAGAAAGGGTCTTTGTAGATGTTACTAAGTTAACGATCTCTAGAAGAGACCACCTGGATTACCCTGAGAAGTCCCAACCCCAATGACAAGTGTCCTTATGAGAGACACAGAGGCGAAGGCCACGTGAGGCTGGAGGAAGAGCCTGGGGTGATGCGGCCATGCACTGAGCGACTCCGGGAGATGCCGGAGCTGGGAGAGCCCGGAGGAATCTGTGCTTGGGCCCTTTGGAGAAAGCACAGCCCACTGACACGTGACTGTGAACGTCCTGGCCTTCAGAACTGTGAGAGAACAATTGTTTGAAGTTTGTAGTGATTGTATCGCAGCCCTGAGACATGAATCCACGGGGAGACGCAGGTCCCGGGAGTCCAGAGACCCAGCTTTGCACCATCCCCTCCAGATCGCCAGTCTCCCTGCTCCTGGGAAGGAAGTGCCCCACTTCCAGCCTGCAGACCCAGACAGGCAAGGCTGAAGCGGGAAAAGCTCTCACTCGGGCCCTGCCTCATGCTAAAAAAACAACCTCCGGTGTGTTGCCACATGAGGATTAGTCAAATAATTATGAGCTCTGACTTCCCCTGAGTAATTCGGTCGGGCTGACGGCCGAGGCCTTGGAGGGGTGAGTGGAGTCGTCACCCGGTCAGCGAGGAAAGACAGCAACAAATACCTCCCCGAAAAGGCCAATCTCCGTGGGAACCTCCAGGAAACCCGACCAGGTTTGCAGGTGGCACACCCCAAACATGAACCAGTTGGGCAAACTTGAGGCCATCAGCCCTGCACCCCACTCAACTAGGTGTGAGCTCACCCTGCTCAGGGCCATAGGGAGCTCATCTTCAGGGGCCAGGAGCAGCCTTGTGGGGAGCAAAGTGAGCCTCGCCGACACTCACCCAGGCTCGGCTGGGGATGGGCAGGCAAGATGTCCCTACATTACAGGCTAAGGGAACCCAGGGTGGCCACAAGCACAGGGGCTGGTGAGTTAGGTTCCAATTCTTCAAAGCCGTGTGTCTCTGGACAACATAAGTGGTTTCTCTCAGCCTCAGTTCCCTCATCTCTGAAATGGGAATGATTAGACCCTCAGGACTCAGGACTGAGCTGCTGTGTGCCAAGTGCCCAGCACCTAGTAGATACTTGCATCAGTTGGCTGTTCCGAGTTCTTTGCATTTTTATGTAAGTTTTCTCTGAGTTTGTCAATTTCTCAAAAAAAGAAATGTGGTGGGACTTTGTACCTGGTAGTTGCTCAGAAAATTGTTCTGGAATTCAGTCTTGATTAGCAACACTAGTACAGAGCTTGATGGCTTACTAAGGCTTTGCACGCCTTCAACTTAACTCTCTCAACAAACCTGGAACGCAGGCAAGCTTGGCATAGCTCGTGTCCCCCCAGTTGTACAATAAGGGAAACTGAGGCTCCAAAAGGCAAAGACTTCCCCGATGGTCACACTGTAGTGAGGAAGCAGCAGAAAGATGTTTTGAATGCGTGGTGTCAGACCCCAGACCCAGGGCTTTGAGTAGGGGTCTCTCATATAGTCTTACTATTCCAAAAGTTGAATACCCTGGACAAAGGGGGATATTCAGCATTCTGGATGCCTTCATTAAAGTTCAGTTCCAAAGGTTGGTGCCATGCAAACGTATTTCCTTTGCCCTTACTCAAACGCCTTCCCCTGGCTTCCCTAAAATGTGGGCGACAGTCTCAATGGGAAAACCATATGCCTTTGTTCTTGTTTAACTTTCTTTCTTGGCAAGAACACAGCTCCATGGAGGAAAAGGGAGAGGAAACAAGGACACATCACAGAAGGAGGGTTTCTGATTTTTGATGTAAGGAAGAACTTCCGAATGGTGAAGGCTGCCAAGCCCTGAATTGAAATGTCAAAAAGAATGAGAACTTTCCCAGCCTGGGAGTCCTGAGGTCCACTTCTCCTGAGGGCCAGGGATGGCCCCGACTCTCTCTATTCTCCAAGGCCATCAGAAGTCAGTGTTTGGCCCTCTGGTGCATGATGGCAAGCATAGGGGTTCCCAGGCTAGCCCACTGCCCTCACGGAACCCACGGTGGAGCCAGCATGCAGTGTACATAGTTGCTGTGATGCAGTTTGGATGGAGCTTTGCATGTGGGAGGTGTGTGTAGAGTCTCTTGGGAACAAGGTAACGGGGGTGCAGGAAGCCCAGGGTCAATGTGGCTACCACAGAGACCTCAGTGTGAAGAGTGGGCTCCTTTGTAACCCCATTTGTGACCATTATTAGGTGTGAGCCGCCTAAACTCTGCTCCCAGCCCCAGGGAAAATGAGCACCTCTGCCTGGAAGCGGCAGGTACCCGCACACCCACCACAAGGCAACAGTAGAGAACAGTCGTTTTCAGCAGTAATTGTATAGCAGCCCTAAGACATGAATCCACTGTCCCTTCACTGTCCCTGGAATCAATCCTCTGAAGCTCCATTTTAGCACAGCAGGAAACACCTCCACAAGTTCTCTGGGTGGCAACAAGTCCATTATGGGCTTCCTCCAGGAAGAGCAGAGAGAAAATGATGTTGATGCAGAAATACCAACAGCACCCTTCCCAAGGCCCATTTCCACCCATTTGTGGCCAAGCCTCAGCTCCTGCTAGACCGTGAGGTCCTGGACAGGGCCTGCTCCTGCCAACACCTCCCCGGTGTCCAGCAAAGCCAGAGCACAGAGCTTCTTTGACAAAAGCACGAGCAAGGAGGCTTCGGCTCTCAGCTCAGAAAGCTGCACCCACGGCTGAGCTGCTTTTCCTTCTCACTAGGCTTGTTCCCCAGCTTTCCTTCCCTCTTCATGACTCTCAGGGTCCTTGTGATGTTAATCAAAGATAATTCCAGAACTTGGTGATTTCTTTCATGTCACCCATAGTGATTGGAAGAACTCCTTGGCTGATTCATGGGCCAGATAATTGATTAACCTCCAAGAAAAGCCCCCCAACTCCCAGGATTTGGAAGGTTGCTCGGCCACCTCCACTACCAGGGAAGCTTCTGGAGGGAAGAGGAGACTGTGCAACTCTGCAGGGCTGAGCTTTCCCCAGGACCCAGAGGGCTGTGCTCATGGGAGAAGTCTCTAGAGAAGCTGGGGGGATGCCCTGGGGGGCGGGAACTCTTTCCTGCTTTCACACCTTCCTTTAGCCTGTGTTCCCCCACACCTGCTATGGGGCAGCAGGTCCCTGCCCGGTAGCAGCACAGAGACTGCAGCCCTGTGTTAAATCATTCGTGGGGAGGTGGGTAAAGCTCCAGAGATAAAGCTCCTAACATGACAGTGACTTTGGGGTGGGGTTTGGGGGTCAGCAAAGGCTTAGGAGAGGAAGGGACAAAAAGAAAGTTGAGACTGGGTTCGGCGCCCGTGGCTCAACGGGCTAAGGTGCCAGCCACGTACACCCGAGCTGGCAGGTTCGAATCCAGCCCGAGCCCACCAAACAACAATGACGGCTACAACCAAAAAATGGCTTGCAGTCCCAGCTACTTGGGAGGCGGAGGCAGGAGACTCGCTTGAGCCCAGGAATTGGAGGTTGCTGTGAGGTGTGATGCCACGGCACTCTACCCAGGGTAACAGCTTGAGGCTCTGTCGACAGAGAGAGAGAGAGAGAGAGAGAGAGAGAGAGGAAGGAAGGAAGGAAGGAAGGAAGGAAGGAAGGAAGGAAGTTGAGACTGAAGGAAAAGGAGACTTTTTTCCTCAAAAGGAAGGGGTGGGGCTGAGACTACAGGGAAATGTCCAGGCTAGGGGAATAGCACCTGCAAAGGCCACGGGCAGGCGAGGGCCTCAGCACTTCAGAGAAGGGACAATGTCCTCTCAGAGCCAAATGCAGAGTGGTGGGGACACCAGGAGGCTGATGGGGACAGAGAGACAGTGGGCAGGGCTTAGGAAGGGAACAAATAGTGGGCACACTCAGTCTCAGACCCCGACTGAGAAAACCAAGACCCCCTGAGACCAGGGGTATCCTCAGAAAGAACTGGGTTCTAGGAAGTGAGTCAATTATCAGCTGAGACGAAGCCCAGAGCAGCCGCTGTGGGAAATGCCCAGAGCAGCGCACAGGGTCTGATGCAGCTGCAGCAGCAGCCAGAGACTCGCTGTCCAGCACAGCTTCCCTGGGGGCAGCGTGGCAAGGGCTCCCTTGCCCCATGCAGGTCCTTGAACACACGGCACTTCTCAAATGGCCTGTCCTGACCGCCCTGTCGGCCACTCCCCCACACTTGCCTCCCACCCTGCCTGCTTTTCTCTGTGGCCCTCGTCACCATCCTCACCTCAGCCGACTGCCTGTGTATTGCCTGCGTCTCCCCTCCCTTCTTGCCTATTTTGTTCCCCACTGTATCCTGAGAGCCGGATGCTGGACAAAGAGTAGGTACTCAGTAAATATTTACGGAATTTAAAAACTGCCAACAATAGCTCCTCTTTAATACCCCCAAACATGCCAGACTCTGCCTCCACACCTCGCTCACGCTCCCTGTGACTCCCATCTTACAGATGAGCAAACTGAGGCTGGGGAACCTAGACAGGGTTATTCCAAGTGCTCATCTGCTAAATGGCCAGAGCTGGGATTCAAATCCTCAGATTTGGTACCCACAGTCGCTGCAGTCGGGTTGCCTGAGGAAAATGGCTTAAGCATTTCCCAGAATAGACAACACCTGAGCAGGGCACATATTTTTACACCCCTTCCCCCCGTGTGCACACGCACGCATTTCACAAACCAAATTCCACCAGCTCTGTGTTCAAATCTGGACGGCAGACTTGCCAAAGTGGTGGTGTTAGCTGTTATCGGCAGAAACCTCCAACTCACAGATGTGGGTCATGAATTTGTTGGCAACACATCTTTTGGGTGGAAATCCTGGAAAGGGATGCACTTTCCCCCAGCCTGTGGCGGGCCGTTTCCAGGCTAGCCCAGGAAGCCTAACTCCCATGTCCCTCCTGAGTGTAAAACTGAGCCTTGATGCCGAGAATCCGGGAGAGCATATGGGAGGCTGCTGCAGGGGGAGCTGCCAGAGGAACGTGCCTGCCCTAGGAACCCACTCTCACGGCCATTACCATGTCCAGGTTTCTTATTTGTGCCATGAGTGGACAATAGGGACAGAGAGTGGAGCACTGACTACAGTCCTGTGTCATCTCCCCCCCAGCCACCCCAGGAGGGCTCAAGGGGTCCCTGCACGCTCATTTCAGGGATGGGGTCCTGAGCCAGTCTCGGGCTCCAGGAGACTCCAGTCCAGCACACTAGGACTCCCCAAAGTGCTCTGTTCACCATTAGTCTGAGACAGAGACTGCTGTCTGGAGAGGGTGTGCGGCTGCTGGGCGGCAGTGTCCGTCGTGAGCGTGAGCTCCAAGTGCATCTCTTGGGAGTCGTTCCTGGTGCTGCGCCTCCCAGCTCGGAGGTTTGAGTGAGGAGCAGCTGGTTTTATCACAGGCCGAGAGGGCAGCTGGCCGCCTCTTCCCCCATCGAAGTTTAGAAGCTTTGAGTGGTTTTTTACTGGTTTCTTCGGGGGAGAAAAGGATGATATAGATGACTGTATCTTTCACTTCCTAGGTCCCACACAGTGCACTTTTAAGATTTGGAAATTTTATTAAATCCCTCACAGTCCAGCATCTTTCTACATTTTCTGTGGTTTAACTCTCCCTGGGTCTTTTTCCTCAGTGTTTTGGCTTTTTTTCTTTCTTTCTTAAAACCTGAGAGTTTCTCCCCCTTCCATTGTTTCTGAAATAAACCAAGTACTGATATTTCTAATATTCGCTACAGACCTTGAACATTCAGACAGTAAACACAGTGGCGCCTGTGGCTCAGTGAGTAGGGCGCTGGCCCCATATGCCAGAGGTGGCGGGTTCAAACCTGACCCCGGCCAAAAGCAAAAAACGAACAGACAGTAAACACACAGTGAACTGCAGCCGCTGGGCCTCTGTTTGCTGGAGAACCCAACATGAGCTGGGGTTCTCATTTGCCTGCTGTTCCTTCTCCTTAAAATCCTGTCCTCTGTACTCCAACCTCCGGGCGCTGGCTCAAGCTGGTCCCTTGGGAGAAGGTCTTTGCTTCACTCCCACCTGTCAAAATTGGCACCTTTCTCACTGCCCAAGGTAAGTCCTGCTGGTCCAAGGTCAGAAAAGTCTGACTTTTCTGACCTTGGACCCTGAGGAGTGTCTCTCTCTTCCTACTTCTTGAAAACTTGTCCGCTTCACTGACCTGCCAGCACAATTTGACCCTCTATAATTACATAATTATCTTTAAAAAAGACTAACTTAATTGTTTTCTTTTAATAATTTTATTAAATCATAATTGTGTACATTAGTGCAATCATGGGGCACAATGTGCTGACGTCATATACAATCTGACGTATTTTGGTCGAACTGTTAAACATAGCCTTCATGGCATTTTCTTAATCACTATATGAAGACATTGATATTCTACATTTATTTATTTATTTATTTATTTTTGAGACAGAGCCTCAAGTTGTCACCCTGGATAGAGTGCGGTGGCATCACAGCTCACAGCAACCTCCAATTCCTGGGCTCAAGCGAGTCTCCTGCCTCTGCCTCCCAAGTAGCTGGGACTACAGGTGCCCGCCACAACGCCCAGCCATTTTTTAGTTGTAGCCGTCATTGTTGTTTGGCGGGCCCAGGCTGGATTCGAACCCGCCAGCTAAGGTATACGTGGCTGGTGCCTTAGCCCCTTGAGCCACAGGTGCCAAGCCGCTAGTGTTTATTTTTAAGACAGAGTCTTACTTTGTCTCCCTCAGTTGAGTGCCATGGTGTCATTGCTCACAGCAACTTCAAACACTTGGGCTCAAGCAATCATCTTGCTTCAGCCTCCTGAGTAGCTAGGACTATAGGTGCCTGTCACATGCCTGGTTATTTTTAGAGACGGAGTTTTGTTCTTACTCAGGCTGGTCTTGAACTCCTGAGCTCAGTCAATAAACCTGCTTCGGCCTCCCAGAGTGCTAGGATTACAGGCATGAGTCATTGCGCCTGGCCTAGTTTTTTTAGTTTTAGTAGAGACAGGGTCTTACTCTTCCTCAGGTTGGTCTTGAACTCCTGAGCTCAAGCAATTCACTCCTGCTTCAGACTCTAGAGTGCTAGAATTATAGGCATGAGTTACTGCCTGGCCAGACACCAACTCCTGAAGGGCTGTGACTTGGAGAAGCATGTAGGGTCACAGCCCATGCCCCAATAGGCACAGGGAAGGAGAAGTGCTAGAGCCAGAGATCTTCTAGAAGCCTGACCTCCACATCTGTACCCTGGCTCTGTGGATTCGGGTTCCCCTGGGTGGTGGGCCTGTCACACAACTATGTGCCCCATGCTGTCCTAAGGCTTCCTATGTGCAGTGGGGAAGGGCCCATCATTAGGCCCTTTGAAGGAAGGGAAGACACTATTATTAGGCCTGGAGCCTGGCTAATTACACACCCAGAACAAAAGCTCAAGTAAACCCTTCAAGCAAGTTAAAAGTCTTACAGAGAACTGAGGGGAAAATGCCAACTTGGGAAGGTAGCTGTCACCCCCAGCTCCACAAGGGGCCCTGCTTCAGGTAAGCCACCACTTCCCCTGGAGGGGTAGCTCAGAAGTGTCCTTCACCTCCACACCACAGTGTCTGACAAAGAGCTGCCCACCCAGTGCAGTGACAAAGAGTTCTTGGGGGCCTATTTCTTCATCTGTAAAATGGGGTCAACACCAATACTCATGCTGCATAGGACTATTCTAAACTTTTGCTGAGGTGACCTTTAAGAATGGCAGGCACAAAGCCAGTACCATCCTCTCCCAGTGTCATCTATCTGGCAACTACCAGCCACCTGCTAGAATAAGGCCTGGCAGGCAAGAGATAGGTAGCTGAGGAAACTCTGAGTCCACTGGTGCTGCCGCCAGCCCCAGGGCAGGAGGCTTAACCACAAAGGCAAGTTTGCAATTCCCTTCTCCAAATTGCTTTCTTCCAAGGGTGGGAACCAGAAATAGCAGGTTATGACTCTTTGTCTCAGCAGAGTTTCAGCAAGGGAGCTGGCAAGGGGTGCATTGAGAGGAATCGAAGGAGGGACTATGGCTACAGCTGCCTGGGATACAGGCCAAGAGGCAGCCAGCAAAGGGACAAGGGGAATTGTTGGCTTTTGGTTATATCCTCAGGAAATCCAAGTCCCTGGGAGAAGGAGCCATGTGAACTCCCCCCACCCCCATAGGCTGTGAGGTATGATGAAAGGGCTAAAGAAAGATGGTCACTCAAACCGTCCCTCTGAGCCCACCCCCACAGGGAGGCTGCCATGACTGGATCCCAGGGGTGCAGAGGGGGTGGGAGGCCAGCCTGTCCTCTAGTTTCACATAATTGGTGGTTCAGATGACAGAGGCTTTAGGTCTTGAGAATGAGAATAAGCAGGCCTGTCTGGGAGCTCCAGGCTTATGCCAGGGACAAGGCCAGGTGCCAGGTACCAGGCAGGGGTGGGGCAGGGATATGGAGGCTGTTGAACCAGTTAGGCTTGACCTGAGACTGAGCCAACTTTTAAATGCCTTCAGTGAAGGCCAGTCCAGGGTTTTTCCCAGGGAAGGAACTCTGGTGGGCCATCATGCCCACACCCCTCAGCCTCAGGAAACCATATTTCTAGGGCCTTGGGGAACCTGAGGTGAGGGACTGAATTGCTGAAGGCCTGGGCAGTGGAGAAAAATCCTTAAGGATGATGCCCAGAGCCTCCATGGAGAGGTGGAGACGCAGCACATGGATAACACAGCAGGAAACACCTCAGTCTGGGCACAGGACATAGGTGCTACAAAGTCTACTCTGGGGGACCCTCTGACAAGAGAAATGCAAAAATCTGCTGGCCTGGGGCGGCACCTGTGGCTCAATGAGTAGGGCGCTGGCCCCACATACTGAAGGTGGCGGGTTTAAACCCAGCCTCAGCGGAACTGTGCAAAACAAACAAACAAACAAACAAATAGCTGGGCATTGTGGTGGGCACCTGTAGTCCCAGCTACTCAGGAGGCTGAGTCAAGAGAATTGCCTAAGCCCAGGAGTTGGAGGTTGCTGTGAGCTGTGTGACGCCACAGCACTCTATAGAGGGTGATAAAGTGAATGAGACTCTGTATCTACAAAAAAAAAAAAAAAATATCTGCTGGCCTGGGATATCCCAGGCAGGACCCTCACCCACTTGGGAAACTAGTGTGCACAGGGCCAGGCACAAGAAAAGAGGCTCAGAGACACCTGCTGACTGAATGAGCCAAATGCCAGCCCCTCTGCCCCCTCCTCACACAGGTGCCATTCTGAGAAGCAGGAGGGAGGCACCTATCCTCTGGACTACCCTGGCTCTTCCTCACCTCACTTTCTGCCTCTGTAGCCCACACTCTCTTCCTGGCAGAGAAGGGGTGAGGGCACTGCTCTGAACCTGGCAGCTGCTGCAGGAAAGCAACCAGGCTGAGCTCATGTGAGGATGGCAGCAGTTGGGCTACAGCCAGGGACATGGGGTGAGGTGGGCCAGTTCATGTGAAGTTTGCATGCTTGCCTGCTGGTAAGAGTGGGAAGGGTTCTCTACGGGTACCTCTGGGCAGGGGTCTCAGCATCTGGCGTTGCCTGCTCAAATGGAGAGGAAGGGGGCTGAAAGATCCAGAGGCTCAATGAAGATCTCATGGGGAGCTCTGGGGAGTGTGACTCAGGTGGGCAGAGTGGTGACAGGAGGGCAAAGAGAGTTGGGAAGGAGGTGACCAAAACGGGAGGGAGAGAATGCTATGGGTAGCTCTTTCAGCTTTCCCAGGCAGTACCAGTTTTCTGAAGGCTTTCAGGTCCCTGGGATCTGGAATCCCAACCATGGTGTGGGACCCAACCGAGGGCCAAGGACGTGCTGGAATTCTACATCCTGAGCCAAAGGGACCCTAGGCAGCTGCAGGGATGCCAGGAAACCAGAGGCATTGCTGCCCTCTTAGGAGAAGCATCCTGCAGGGGGAGCCAGGCTCCCTGGAAGGAGGTTCAGGGATGGGGAGGGAGGTGAGGAGGGACTTCCAGGCTGGGTGGGGCGAGAGCTGGGGAACATTGTCTGGGGGTCAGGCAGCAGAGAGGAGGTGGTACCCTGTCTTTGCCTTCAATGAATGTGCTGGTGAACACAGACCCACCCTGCATGAGCTCTTCAGTGTGATGGCCAGTCTCAGAGGGTGTCGGAGATGGGGAGGCACCCTGAATCCAGTGTGTCAGCAGTGGGAGAGCTGCCCACACACTTGCCCTGGACTGGGAGGGAAACTGACTTCATGGAAAATATGGCAGAGGGGCACTTCCCCACAGTCCTGGAGGAGGCTCAGATGTCTTCCTGGATGACTGACATTTGATAAGCCAGATGATTTATGGGGCCCAACTGTAAGTAATCTCTGAGGCCAAAGCAGATTGAGCAGGAAGGAAGACCTGGCCCCCAAATGTTCCTAGCTGCCTGCAGCTGCATGAATCCAAAGCAACATTTCAGACATGTGTGTCCCCAGGCATCAAGAAAAGGGCTAATAAATAGACCTGATGTGGGAGCGGCCGTGTGTGCATGTCTGGAAGACTGCAGAGGGTCAGGGGAGCTGGGAGGACTATACCATCAGTCCAGGCCTCGTGGATGGAGGCCTTCTGCCGGAACTTCTCTGCCAGGTGGTCTAGCCGCTCCAGCCTGCGGATCTCATTCAGCAGCCACTCCTCATAGCCCTTCTCGGCCTGCTCCAGGTGCTGCCAGCCATTGTTGATGTCCTGTGGGGGCAGGAGAGGGAATGCCTATCACAGGAGAACAAGGACTCCGCAGGAGGATGTCACCTTGAGGGATGCTGATGGAAAGTCAGAAAGTCAGCAGAAATGAACTAGCAGCTCAGAGTGGTAGCTCATGCCTGCAGTCCTAGCTACTTGGGAGGCTGAGGTGGGAAAGATCACTTGAGCCCAGGAGTTCAAGTCCATCCTGGGCAACATAGTGAGCACTTGGTGACCCTGAAGACACAGCAGACTGTATGGTTTCAAGATGAGTATGAAACCCTGGGTATAGAACACAGGGAGCTGAGTGCGAGGGGGAATGTGGTAATGCATAAAGTACTCCTTTTCCTCACCCCTGCACCCCAAAGGCTGTGTTCTAGCTGGGAAAAACTACACTGGCCACACAGCGAGCCTGCAGGAGGTCCTGGAGCTGGCTCTGCCTCCCACCCCCAGGCACTGGCCCACCCCAGAGCTCACCGAGACCATCTTGCCCTCAGAGGGCATGAAGGCGGGCCGGTTGCTGAGGCGCAGCTTGGTCTGCAGTGTGTTGAAGTTGATCTCCAGCTGGCACTTCTCCTGCACCTTAGGGGGCTTGTGGACACGCCGGTAGTCACGGAAGTCCTCCAACTTCTGTTGCATCTCCTGGATAGTCTTTTGGGGCACACGGTCCTCCAGCCAGGGGATGGTGCGCCGGATCCACTCCAGGAGCTGTAGGCCCAGAAGACGTGGTGGACTTTGCAAGGAACCCTCAGAATGCTGACAAGGCCACCCCCTAACTTATGGGCACATGGACTCCAGATCTTCAAGGGCCCTATCTGGGGGCCACCCTTGCTCCCCAGCTTGACTTCCCCATGACTCCTGATGGAACCCCACAGCCTAGATTCTGGGAACATGCGCTCCTGCCCCTGTGCTGTCCTCTGATTAATTCCTGCCATGCTTTTGATCTTCCTCTTCCTCAGATCTAAGCACAGTAGCTGCAACCCTCATGTCCCTCCTCAGAGTTCCCCTCTCCCTGAACTCCATGCTATCTATCCGAGAGCCTTACTGGGACAGGCCAACAGGCATGCCTGGCTCACTTGGGGCAGCCAGCATGTGCACAGGGCCTAGGACATAAATGAGAGAATAAAATTGAAAAAGAAAGTAATATGTACTTTTTGGAGCAACTCAGATCTTTGAGGGAGGTGAGAAAGGGCACAAACATGCAATACACTGGAAATTCTAAAATAATTCCAGAAAACCAGCGTGAACTAGAGTAGCCAGGCATTGGCTTGGCACCTGTGGCTCAAACGGCTAAGGCGAAAGCCACATACACCTGAGCTGGCGGGTTCGAATCCAGCCTAGGCCCGCCAAATGACAATGACAGCTGCAACCAAAAAATAGCCAGGCGTTGTGGCAGGTGCCTGTAGTCCCAGTTACTCGGGACGCAGAGGCAGGAGAATCGCTTGAGCCCAGGAGTTAGAGGTTGCTGTGAGCTGTGATGCCACAACACTTTACCCAGGGTGACAGCTTGAGGCTCTGTCTCAAACAAACAAAAAATAGCTGGGCATTGTAGCGAGCACCTGTAGTCCCAGCTACTCAGGAGGCTGAGGCAAGAGAATTGTTTAAGCCCAAGAGTTTGAGGTTGCTATGAGCTGTGACTCCACAGCACTCTACTGAGGGCGACGTAGGGAGACTCTGTTTCAAAAGAAAGGAAAAAAAAAAAACCAATTCCAGAAGAGTAAAATTGGTCATTTTTCAGCATGGATATGCTTGAGAAGTGGTTTCCAAATGCCAACTTCTGGCAAAGTGAGAAAACCAAGTACAAAAGTATCTATATTCGTATGTATCTTGATGGATGGTGCTAATTGCCCTTTCTTGGCAATGGCTGGTGTTCTTTTTACCTTGTCTCACTGTTAGAAATGATGGTAACAGATGGTAGTGTTCTCTTTTAAAAATATCCTTAACTTGGCAAAATAAAAAGCTGGCCACCCTAGGTTGGCCATCAAATACTTTTTCAAATTTTCTTGGTCCATGAAATCTCAAAAGTCTGGGAACTGGTTCTAGAAGAGCTATCAAATGATTGCTCTTTGGGAGCTTCAGTTGTTTTTATTTTTTAAATAGGGAGATTTTAAAAATAAAGAAGAGAACCCAGAAGAGATGTACTGACCACTTATATTCCCAGAGGAAATTCTGGGTTCAAGGCTGCCTGAGTTGGAACCCAGCTGTGTGGTAAGCCTAACCCTTTCTGGGCCTCAGTTTCCTCACTGGGAAAGAAGAGTAGCATGAGCTCCCCCTTAGCAGGGTTGTGTGGACCGAGCGGATCCTGATCAGGAAGCACCTGCACAGGGTTTGTTGACATGTCAGTCCGCAGACCCCTCTTCTCACTGAGTTAAGTCTCTCCAGGAACAACAGATGGGAACACCATTTTTAAAAAGCTCTCCAGGCTCGGTGCCAGTGGCTCAACAGGATAAGGCACTAGCCACGTACACCTGAGCTGGCGGGTTTGAATCCAGCCCGGGCCCGCCAAACAACAATGACGGCTGCAACCAAAAAATGGCCGGGCGTTGTGGCGGGTGTCTGTAGTCCCAGCTACTTGAGAGGCAGATGCAGGAGACTCGCTTGAGCCTAGGAATTGGAGGTTGCTGTGAGCTGTGATGCCACGGCACTCTATCCAGGGTGACAGCTTGAGGCTCTGTCTCAAAAAAAACCCAAAAAACCAAAAACAAATTAATGTTTATAATTATACA
>CAUYRH010133469.1:0-10388 GCA_963574655.1 Perodicticus potto
CATAGAAAGAAAAAAAAATCTACAATAAAAATGATACTTGTAAAATACTTGAGAAAAGAGAAAAAAAAAAGCCTCTAAAAAATATGATGTAAGCACTTTTAGAAGTTATAAGAAGGGAAGAAGAGGAAGGGGAGAGAGAAAAAAGAAAGTAGTGTTTGTGAAAGAGTTACAAAACAGAAGAAAGGAAAAAGAAAAATAGAATTGAAAATAGAAGATAATAAAAATAATCTAGGGAAAGAAAGTAAAATAAAAAATTGTTATCAAAGGCTCGGCTCAGCGCCTGTGGCTGAACAGGTCAAGGCGCCAGCCACACACATCTGAGCTGGCAGGTTCGAATCTAGCCCAGGCCTGCCAAACAACAATGACAGCTGCAACCAAAGGCTCCTCCGAAAAAAGGATATAATGCAATATACTTTGTGGACACCAGATGGCGCTGTGAGTGGTTCCCAGACTTGTTAGTATGGTAAACACTCCATCTGGCTGGTCACCATTGTTGGAGTTTCTCCACTGGTTTGTGTTCGAAAAGGTGCCCTACTCTAGGTGTTCTGCTCCAGACGGCACTCCCATCCAACCTCCAAACTTGGTGCAAGAGTCCAAGTGTCACAAATCTCTCCTCTCTGCCCTCCCGTTCTCTCGCAAATTGGCAGCTGCAATCGGCCGCAGGAGAGGGGCTTGCCATGGCCCTGCGGCGCTGTGGAGGAGGGGCTCTCCACAGGGGCTGCTATTGCCACTCTGAACTGCCACCTCTTCTGCAGCTGAAGTGCACGGGGACCCTCCTCGCCAATTTCCACAGCTCAGAGTGTCTCCTCTACACCCCAGATCCCTGCGCACCCTACACAGTCAGACCTCACCCCGATTCCCCACCTGACATTGCAGCGTCGGATCAGTTACTCTCAATGATCTGGGGAAAAGGTGTTTGTCATTTCGAACATTTCAAAATGTCTGTTTCCCGGCAGGGTTCTCTCCCCACAACTCTCGCTTGGGCTGTCCAGTCCTCTCAGGCTCCAAGCAGCACCCCTTTCTGGACACCAAACTGTGAAATCAACACTTTGATGAAATTTTCATCAATTAGGTTTTGCGAATTGCCAACTGCTATCTTCCCTGTGGGAGGGGCTGGCTGCCACTTCTCCACCGGGCAGAGGGAAATTCTATAGCAGAGTCCACAATTTTGAACTACAACTCAAACACAACAATCCACCAATTCGCTGTGCATCTCCAGCTGTCCATCCACTCCAATAATTCACACCGGGAAAGATCCGGAGCTCCCTCTCACCTGTTGTCCTGTGAGGGGATGGGCTACTCGACCAGCTCGATCACCATCTTGCTCCCCAATCCCATAAGCAACGTTTTTATCCTCCTCTCCCCAGGAGATCAGTGGGTCATGGTGTTTGACAGTATGCAGAGTATTGCCAATCACAGTTCAAAGTTTTTATTGGGATTTTATAACATGGGCTTGATTCATTGAATCATTCACCTGAATTGAGTCTCAACCTCACTTTCCTCCCCGGAAGTCAGGCTGATTATCATAGGACTCAAAGCCTCAACTTTATAATCACATGATTAGTCTTCATCTAGTCCCTATTCTGAATCATCTCTTTAAAATACACTATGTAAAGGCCCACCATGAGTCACCTCATTTGCATTAACTATCAGGACCTACCATGAATGTTAAAGACACTTCTGTCACTACAGAAACTCCAAGGATTTACAGGCTACCAAATTCTTCATTAGACAATATCTTATTCTCCAATTATTGATAATATCGTCAGTGTTTTCTATTAGGGAAGGAATTTACTTTTCTGGGTTTTATTGTTTATAAGATAACTCTGGGGCGGTGCCTGTGGCTCAGCATGTAGGGCGCGGGTCCCATATACCAAGGTGGCAGGTTCAAACCTGGCCTCAGCCGAACTGCAAGACAAAAAAATAGCCAGGCGTTGTGGCAGGCGCCTGTGGTCCCAGCTACTCAGGAGGCTGAGGTAAGAGAATCGCCTTAACCCAGGAGTTGGAGATTGCTGTGAGCTGTGTGGCGCCACGGCACTCTACCAAGGGCAATAAAGTAAGACTCTGTCTCTACAAAAAAAGAAAAAAAAGATAACTCTGAGGTCAAGACAGAATCCATAGATGTTTCAGACTAGTTTCCTCTCTAGTTGGTTTTCTTGCTTAAAAACAGGTCTAAGGTAATATACTATTTAAAGAATAAATTATAATAAATTCAGATTCATATGGAAACAAAAATATCTATATTGTCTCTACTCCATGCATGTTATCTTAAGCTCCCTTTTCACATCATTATTATGTATAGCTCAATTACCAGCAATCTAAACCTTTTGAATGTTCTTTGTTGTTCATTTCCTGAACCATGGTTGGATGATAAGGCCAGTCTTTTTTTTTTTTTTTCCTCCATGTAGTCTTTAAAGAGATTTTACCAAATGCCAAGAGATCTTACTACAACTTGATTTATTTATTTCAATCCTGCATTTAACGCATACATATGAAGTTCTCAGTATAATCCTGGATTGTGATAGGTTCAGAATTAAAGGAAAATGCATTTTATCCTCTCTAACACTATATTAGGAGGTAATTAAAATAGCTTTTAGATTTAGGGCTACATTAATAGTCCTGAATTTAGTGCATGTCTCTTGCCTTCATCTGCCAACATGTAAACCCTTTCAGAATCTCACCAAAGTTATCCTCAGGATTATCCATCATTGTTCCCAGGAGCTTATCATGATTTTCACTTTTTGCCCTTCTCTGGCCTACTGTCCACTACCATTTTTACTAGCATTTGTCATGAATTTGCTTATGTCCCAGCTAAAGCTTATATCTCTTAAGAGTTCCCAACATCATTAGTCTTCAGGATACCTTATTCAATAGTATATTGTATGCACCATCACCATGCCATCGTTAAAGAAATAGGGCAAGTCATTAATCCAGTTCTGTGCAGGGCGTGGTTCCCTGAGCACCATGAGCTGCTTATCTCCTACTTCTCTCTTGCTTTGGTTCTCTAATGAAAACATTTCCTTTCCTTTTAGCCAGGTGCTGTGGCACATGACTGTAGTCCCAGCTACTCAAGAGGTAGGGATAGGAGGATCTCTTGAGTCTAGAAATTCATAGCTGCAGTGATCTATGATAATGCTTTTGCCTTTCAGTCTTGATGAAAAATACATTTCCTTTAGCTTTGCTTTGACTTAAACTATGTCTCCTGCTACATTAAGGTATCTTTTAGTACTCTAGCATTCCTAATTTCCAATTTTTAGGTTTTGGTTTGTCATAGTTAGATTTCTTAAGCCACTTTACCACCCAGTGATACAAAATCAGACCTGGAAGTGCCTGTGAAAGAATATTTAACATGTTCTAGAGCCATGTAGCTCCTGAGGTGTCTCATTTAGATTATTTTCTCATTACAGTGACCTCAGTCATTGTAATTAGAAAATCTGCCAATTTGTAATCTGCAGAAACAGTCCTGAAACCCACCATTCTCCCCAATTCCTGCAGCCATCCCAACTTCCTCATGGCTAGCAAATAATCTGGATAAAATAGAAAAAGAATTTATACTTAAACTCAGTTCTCTCAGTTTCCTACCACATTCTCTTCTGTTTCTGAGGATAATGCGTACTTTTACATTGTATCCCTCATTTGTCCTTCTGACTTCATTTTCTCATTTTTTCCCACTTGAGACTTTCCTTCTCATTCTCCTTTTTTTTTTTTTAACCTCCTAAAATCCCAGCCTCTACCTTCCTTTTCTGCTTGCTTCTTTGGCCTACACACTTTCTGTTCTGATAGTCTTCCTACAGACAGACTTTGCATCTCCTGCTAATCTTGTTGCTAAATTACATAGATTGTTTGGTTTTTATTTTGTTTTGAGATAGTCTCCGTCACCCAGGCCAGAATACCATGGCCTTAGCCTTGCTCACAGCAGCCTCAAACTCCAACACTCAAGCAGTCTCCTGCCTTAGCCTTCAGAGTAGCTGGAACTACAGATATGTGCCACCATGCCCTGCTGATTTTTCTATGTTTAGTATGGGAGGGGTCTCACTTTACTCAGGCTGGTCTCAAACTTCTGACCTCAGATGATCTTCCCACCTCAAGCAATCCTCCCAGAATGCTAGGTTTACAGGCGTGAGCCACCTCAACTAGCCAGGTAGATTATTTTTGGTCTACTACTTTGCTATTCAGCTAGCTTTTAAGGGCTTACTTAGTTTTCCCTAAGAATTCTATCCCAATCCCAATTTTTCCTTACACAATTAAGGCTCCTGGGCAATTTGATCTAAGTTAGTAGTTGAAAACTTTAATCTGTACAGTTATTCTCCCCAAATAAATAGCATCAGCCCTGACTTTTCTCCTGAGCTCCTGTCTGAGTACCTGGGAGTTTTTTTGTTAGATTTTTCCACCCAAATGTCAGGAAAACACTTAAACTTACTGTATGCAGTAAGAATTGAAATCATTTATCTGCCAGCAGACCCTTGTTTTCCCTCATATTTTTCCATATTAGTGGGTATTATATACCACCTATACCTTCAGTGTGTCTTCTCATACTCTTCCAACTATCAACAGCCCTAATCTTTTCCCTGACCACTCCTGTATTGAGTCGGCTTTCCCCAGTTACTTTCTGTTATATTGACCTACTCATTTCTAGATGCAGTGTAAGGTAGTGGCTAGCAACATGGGCTCAGGAGGCAGACTACCTGAGTTTGCTTCTTATCTCTACCTCTTAGTCTTGCTACCTTGGGCAAACTGCTTTATCTTTCCTTACCCATTTTCTCATCTGTCATTGGGCATAATAAGAACACCTACATAATAAAATTTTTATGAGGATTAAATGAATGAATGTATTTAAGCCGTTGGGAATAATGCTTGGTGAGTAAGTGTTTAAGGGTTCGCTTTTATATTATTGGTTTCAAAGCACATATGACAATCAGTAATTATCTTACAAATTTTGTCTGTACTAGAATGTAAGCACCGTAGGTTCCAAGATTCTGTCTGCTTGGTTTTCTCTATTGTATCCCTAGTACTTTATGACTGAAGTACATAGTAGCCAATCAATAGAAGGAATGAGTGAGAAATCTCTTTTCTCCTTTTCATCTTTCATCTCTTAATCCTTTTTTTGAACCTTAGTCACTTTCCATCACAATTATCAACATTTTCCTTGCTAGAACAGCATCTATATTGCAGGTGAAATCATTCTCCATGGCCTCTCCCAAAATATATTCCTCAATTTCTTAAGCTTTCTATCCCTCATGGGATCAAAACAAAATTCCTGCTCTTTTGAAGTTACTCTCTTGTTTATTTTTAGAGCATTTTTAATGAAAAATGTCAAAGCCAAAAAAAGAGCATTATAATACTCAGTACTTATCTCCCAGAATTGATGATAACCTTTTGTTATATTTGCTGCAGATCTTTTTATAAGATAAAATAATAGAAACATGACAGAAGTCCCTTTCCATCTTACTTAAATCTTTTTCCTTTCCTTCTCCAGAAGTAATTACAAACATGTAATAGGTATGTACCCTTTCCCATCTGGGGTCGTCTGATTTATGGCAGAGCTCATTGTGCTTTTTCCACTGATCATTCTGACATTCTTCTTGGGTTTTATAGTTGGTACTCACAACTTCATTCATTTTTATTATTTTATTATATTGTGCAATACAAATATGCCACAGTTATTTTTACTTTTTTTACATTAATTTTCCTATTAATAAATTTGGCCTTTCCCATTCTTTGCTTTTAAATAAAATCATGCAGTGAGTAGTTTTGTACATGTCCCCTCATGTGCCAATGTGAGTCTCCTTAGGGTACAGATTCAAAAGTGAACACGTTGTGCCATGGGTTATGTGGAATTTAAAATTAGTTTGATATTACAGATATTTTTCTAGAGTGGATTCACTGTGTGTGAGATCTTTGCCCATTTCCTTACCAACTTAGTGTCGTCAATTTTTTTGTCCTCAACCCCAATTCATAGTTCTTGTTTAAGTGGGCTTCTTTTTCCTATCTTCCCCATTCCTCCACTCACAGTGGAATACATTCATTCATGTAACACCTTCTCCATATAAGTTTTTCCCTAAAAGTAATTGTCTCATAGACTATTAAATTATTCCCTCCCATTCTTTACCTACCAAAAGTCTTTCTGTCTCTCTCACGATACCTTCTTAAAATTATTTTATATATGGGCTCAGCACCCATAGCTCTGTGGTTAGGGCGCCAGCCACATACACCAAGGCAGGCGGGTTCAAACCCAGCCCTGGCCTGCTAGACAACAATGATAACTGCAATAACAAAAATAATAACTGGGTGTTGTGGCGGGCGCCTGTAGTTTCAGCTACTTGGAAGGCTGAGGCAAGAGAATCGCTTAAGCCCAAGAGTTTGAGGTTGCTGTGACCAAGGGAGACATAATAAGACTCTGTCTCAAAAAAAAAAAAAAAAAAAAATTTTTAATTTTATTTTATATATGTTATTTGTGAAGTGTCACCATTAGCCTCTTAAGGGTTTAACAAACTCTTTGAGGTCAAGGTAGTTTGTTCATTCTCTTCATTCCTTTTGAATATAGCCAATATTCATTGCAATTATAGTGCTTTCTATAATTATTAAGTAAATTTTTTTTTCTTTTTGAGACAGAGTCTCACTGTATTGACCCCAGTAGAATGCTATGGCGTCACAGCTCACAGCAACCTCAAACTCCTGGGCTTAAGTGATTCTCTTGCCTCAGTCTCCCAAGTAGCTGGGACCACTGGCACCCGCCACATCGCCTGGCTGTTTTTTTTATTATGGTTGTCATTGTTGTTTGGCAGGCCCCAGCCAGGTTCAAATCCACCAGCCCAGGTGTATGTGGCCAGCGCCCTAGCCACTGAGCTATGGGCACTGGTCCTAGTCAGTAAATTTTTGTTGGATGATAATGACTATCTATAAATCACATATACATTTAGCATTTTGAAATGCCAGTGCTTATATTCTTCTTCAAGTGACTGACAAGTGATACTGAGAATGTGAATTTCCCCTATTTCTAAATATAGCATAAACTGTTTTCTTTGCTTTTTTTTGAGACAGAGTTTTACTTTGTTGCCCTGAGTAGGGTGCTTCAAGAAGCCTTCCATATTTTTTTGAAAGACGTTGAAAGGACAAAGAAAATGAAACAACTCATTTATGGACTGTATGGACAGAGTGGCCATAAAGTTTGTGTGCAATTTAAAGTAGTGTGCAAATGTTCATCCTTATTCTGTTATATTTTGTTACATTGAGGAAGATTTTTAACTATGTATATATTCATCTTTTGTAAGCTACCAGGCTTCACCTTGTTCATTAACCACAAATTCTAAATCCTTACTGCCACCCAGGTTAGTATTCATCATCACAGGCCTAGGGAGATGGAGTAATGACTAGTACTACTTTCATTACAGAGTAGTCTTCCTCTGCAAATAAAACAATACATAAATATTATGCAGCCTTAAAGAAAGATGGAGACTTTACCTCTTACATGTTTACATGGATGGAGCTGGAACATATTCTTCTTAGCAAAGCATCTCAAGAATGGAATAAAAAGTATCCAATGTACTCAGTCTTACTATGAAACGAATTTGCAGCTTTCTTATGAAAGCTGTAACCCAATCATAGCTCAAGAAGAAGGGGAGGGCGGCGCTTGTTGCTTATCCCAGCTACTTGGGAGGCTGAGGCAAGAGAATCGCCTAAGCCCAGGAGTTGGAGGTTGCTGTGAGCTGTGTGACACCACAACACTCTACTGAGGGCGATAAAGTGAGACTCTGTCTCTACGGGAAAAAAGAAGGGGAAAGAGGAGAGAGGAGGGGAGGATGGGTGGAGGGAGAGTAATTGGTGGGACCACACCTACGGTGCATCTTACAAGGGTACACGTGGAATTTACTAGGTGTAGAATATAAATGCCTTAACGATAACTAAGAAAATGCCATGAAGGCTATGTTAACCAGTTTGATGATAACATTTCAAATTGTGTATAAAACCAGCACATTGTACCCCATGATTGCATTAATGTACACGGCTATGATTTAATAAAAAATAAAAATAAATTAATTTAAAAAAAATACATAACTCCTCTCCATGTAAAAAGGATAAATTTACTTTCTGTCTCAATGCAGTATTAAGGAGTTAGACATGTCACAATTACTCTTGAAGTAAAGTTGCTATTTAAACACAAATTATTCCTCCTCTTCTTGAACACAAATTCACATACATATGAATAATGATACAGCATTATAGATAAGAGCCTGGAATGGAATAGTAGTCGAACCGATTCAAATTCTGGTTCCCACACTAACTTAGCTATCTGACCTTAGTTACTTAATTTGTGTGTGCCTTAGTTTCCTGATTTGTTGTAATAGAGACATAATAGAACATAATTCTTAGAAATGTTATAAGCTTTAAATGAATTAATTATGAAAGATATTAAAGCAAGGCCGGGGGCATATATATTAGTCTCAGTTTTGTGGTGGTTACTTGTGTTTCTTTTTAACTTGCCTATTCCTGTCATTTCTCCATTCTTCTTTTATTCCCCTGTTAATTTATAAGAGTCTCTTTACTTTCAACATCTGATATTGTCATATAAAGTTGCCAATAATTCATTATAAAGTTGCAGATTATTCATTTATGTCATTTGCCTTTTAATATGTTTGTTCTCATTTATCAGAGGGATTTTAAAGCTTTGTTCTGAATTTTGTAACTATTTACCTTTGATTGCTTCTAGATTTTTGTGTTGCACTTAGGAAGGACTTTCCCACACTTATAAAAATCTTATAAAAATATTTCCTATTATACATTCTAGTACATTTGTAGTTCTATTTTTTTTAGTTTATGATCTTTAATTTCACCTGTAATTCTCTTTTATATATGATTTCAGGTAAGTGCCATCCTTTTTATGTATACATGACTAAGGTTTTATTATATATGTATACATGTGTAATAACAGCATTATTGTTATCAGAATGAATCAGTTAACTTTGGTATGGAATATAGTTAAGACATTTTAAAATTCAACTTAATCTACCTATGAATGTATTTCTCTTTGGCTTTTTTAAAAATTTTCAGAAATATTTATTCCTAAATTTTTCTTCTCTATCTGGTAGCACAGAAATTATATGTGATCAAATCTCTTGACTCGTTTTTTTTTTTTTAAATAATGTACATATGTTAATGATTGGAAGAATCTTTTTTGAAAGTTGAATATGAATTTTGAAATCATATATCCGCTTTGGTTTTGAAATAGATTCAAGGATATTGAACTAGATGGTCTCTAACTTGGTATCCTAAGAGGATCTTCTGAGAGGTTCACCCCACTTCAAATTCTGCCTCTTACTCTTTCTTACTCTCCTGTACCTATTGCCTTAGCCAGTACCTTATTAGTTCTTAAATGGGTTACAGCCTTGCTTTTATAAAATTTCAAATTTAAAGGACTCATGATTAAATTGTAAAGGCACTTTACAAAGTATTAATTTGGTTGCTTAGGGCTGCCATCTTGTGTCTACCTCTTATAGAAAAAGTAAAAAAACAAACAAAAAGTTGTTTGATGTAGTGGCTGATGAATCTTGTTCAGATTGAGATAATACACTGTCAATTAAAAACAACTTTGACCTTTGCTTTTGATATTCCCTGTTTTTATTAGTCTTTTGTCAAATGCTGTGAAATCAGCATGAAGAAACTAAAGTGAAGAATATTTAGCTCATAGGTATCATGAGATAGCTCATCAAGGTTTTAAATGATTATATTTCAAAATTTTAATACTTTTTGAAGAGTTAGTATGAGAGGTGAATTGCTGTATAATGAATGCTCAGCTGGTGCTTAGACCTCATTATGTTGGTTTTTTTCCTCCTTAAAATTGTACTATTCTGTTTGACAACAGAAGTCATTTTAGAGCTGTTTACTTGCTAGGAAGGATTCACTTGCACCAAATAAATATGAAATGAAACTGACTTTAAAAATACGGAGAGAATTTTGTTACTGATCTTTCAGATGCCATTAAAAATGGTCATTCCACCAATTATAGACATTCTCTTTTAATGGACATTGTGGGTTTCACTGAAAATGTTAGATGGCTTATTAAAACCTTTTGTTCATTTATACGCTTAGAAATCTAGAGGATGATTGTTACTGAAAATTATAGTTTTGTCTCAAAGGGTTATTGCTCTAGAAGAAAACTCTAAAAATCATAGTTCTGATTTCTACATTAGTGTTAAGCATTCTATTTTCCTTGGCTATTTTGTTAAATGGTTTCTTTTGTTTTAATTTAAGGGCACTGATAGGTATGATATATTTGATCCAAGACAGTCCATTCCAGTCCAGGTATCTACAGTGGTGACAAGGACATGGGACTCCTCCTGCCAGATTACAGATGGTTCAATACAATTGACATCCTGGCTGACAACTGTGGA
>CAUYRH010133474.1:0-10685 GCA_963574655.1 Perodicticus potto
CTTTACATTTAGATAAATTCTTTATTTATAATGCTCTTAATGACTTCAGAGAAGTCAAATCATAGTAAAGAGATGCACAGGAGGCTCAGGGATCTCAGTATGCATAAGCTATTACCTACTCTGGATCATATTACCATCAGGCAATGTCTGTGTTACTTTTGCTTTTCCTGAATTATGAGAGTGATTATCTTCATTGACCACATTATTTGTATTCCTGTCAAAGTTTTACCTTAACATTTACTGGGTTATAGTAGGTGCTAAGTAAGTATTTTAAATTAATGAACAGATGTGTCGCCTATTTAATCATAGTGAAATGAATTACAAAATAAAAATGTGGTTTCAGAGTACATAGAACTTGTTATATAGTACTAGAACATTTCTGCTAAACCACAAATAATCCACTGTAATTTTCATGTCATTAGACCCAAACTTTAGTAATTAATAAAGTAGAAGCTAATAAGTCAATGATAGAAAAAGAAAATACAGGGGTGGCGCCTGTGGCTCAGTGGGTAGGGCACTGGCACCATATACTGAGGGTGGCAGGTTCAAATCCGGCTCCAGCCAAACTGCAACAAAAAAATACCCGGACATTGTGGTAGGCACCTGTAGTCCCAGTGACTCAAGAGGCTGGGGCAAGGGAATCACCTAAGCCCAGGAGTTGGAGGTTACTGTGAGCTGTGTGATGCCACGGCACTCTACCGTGGGCGATAAAGTGAAACTGTCTCTACAAAAAAAACAAAAAAAAAAAAAAAGAAAATACATTTTAAATATGTATGTAAATATGCTATATTGGTATTTTACTTTTACATCTTTTCACAAAGTCTTGCTCACCTGCTAATTTCTTTACTTCTTTCAGCAGTTTATCCAGGTCAATTATCCCAGAAGCTAAAAAGAAAAGCCACAGTTCAGACAGATACAATATGTACTGATTCAAAGTACATATTTGGAGCAAGAAAATTGTTTTATCTTCACGACTAGTTTTGAATTATACCCTAATGACAAACATGGATGAGATGAAATAGGTATAATTACTCCCTAAAAAAGTTAACTATTAATTTTCTTATGTGTTATGTCCTCTCTTTTAAGATCTCAACCTCCATATACCATGGAGCATCTCCCTCCTCAGGCTTGGTCTCTTTCCACTAGCTACTGCCAGGTACTAGGAAGAAGATGAAAACATTTCAGTTTGGAATCTTAAGGTATTTTCCCATTGAATGCTGTCTCATACCAACATTTCCCAGCTGTCCTTTTTTTCTAGTACATATGGTCATCACATACTCAAAGATTGTGAGTGCTTTTAAATAAAATAATATATCTACTTATTCTGTATTCCGTCCAGATATCCTAACCCAGCAGCTAACACAAGTCTTTGCACAGAACAGTATTAAACATTTTAAAATTAAATTGTGGAATGGAACATGTTACAATGGTAGAAGTAGCTCTCAAATTAGTGTATTTTTTTTATAGTTACAGATGCAGTATTTTTTTAGGGCAAGAAGAAAACTAGCAACTCTGCACCTTACTGGTATTTTCTTAGCAAAAAAGGATATGCTTTTCATTTTTATGCAGTCTTATTTTTCCTTTAGGGTAGTTTCCATGGCACCTTTTTTGTACATTTAGTTTGCACATTGGGGACCCTTAGTACATAGAGAACAAATATATTACATAAAGGTTCCTGTAGCACAGGAGGAAAAAATATACAAAATAGTGAAGATAAGTTAAGGGTCATAGTTAAGGGTCATAAGGGTTAAGGCAAAAAGGTTTAACATACATTTAATTGAGTTTCAGAAGAAAAAAACTACAAGATGAAGACAATATTGGAAACATGATGGCTAGAAGAAAGACTCAATTGTCAAGCTCAAAAAAGCCTGATAAATCCTAAGGAGGATCAATGAAAAGAAATTCATTCTTATCTTCCATGTCATAATGAAGCCCCAGAAAGAAAAACAAATGGCTAAAAGTAGGAGCAACAACAATAACAACAGCAGCAAAAGGTTATTCTGTAAGGACCACTAAATATATTCACAGCTGACTTATCATTTCTCATCAGCAATATTAGAAAGTAAAAGATAGTGGAATTATATCTTGAACGTACTGAAAGAAAGTAACTGTCTACTTAGAATTCTGGATTCAGAGAGAGTATCTGTCAAGAACAGGGTAAACAAACATTCTTAGACCAAAAAGAATAAAGAAATATTTGTCAGTAGCATATCCTCAGTAAAGAAAATTACTGTGGGTGAATAAAAAAATCACCCTAAAGGAAAGGTATGGGGTACAAGAAATAATGAAGAACACAGAATACGTAAATATTTAGATCAATCTCAATGAACGTTGGCTTTATAAAATGCTACTACTAATGTTTTGCTGAAAACAAGATAGCATTAAAGACATAAGGAAATACTAATATGGAAAAGGTGAAAAGGGAGTTAAAATGTTCTTAGGTCCTTCTGATATAGGGTTCCCCCATTCAGGGCTGGACAGAGACCTCCATTTTCTAGGTGGGGCCAAATAGACTTTTTTTCTCCAACCCAATCTCTGGATACATGCAAGGCAGGAGAAAAGCAGTTTTCCAGTTATGCAGTACTTCGTGTAAGCTGGGCCTCTTCTGGAGTGCAATCCCTGCCACTTTTTCCCAGAGCTAGAAAGACTGGATTCAGTTGTTAATCCACTTATTTGCTAATCAACATTGAAAAGGTGTCTTCTGTCTGCCAAGTCCAACCAAATGTAATTCTGAAGACCTCCCTCTTTATAAAGGGTACATAACCCCTTAGACAAAAGACCAGTGGGGACTTCCCACTTGGGTCTCTCCACTCTGCCAGAGGCTCTGGTGCCTTTCATTCCTTCTGTATTCCTTTCTATCTAATAAATCCTATCTTGTCATTCATCTGTGTGGTCCATGGGTTCATTCTTTGAATCTCTGAGACCAAGGACCTACTACAGAAAGAAATTCCCTCAACACTTCTACTACCTAGGAGGAAATGAACTTGGAAAGGCACTAACTTGCAAATTTATATTATTTTCTTTCCTAAGGCTCAGTTATTGAGAAGTGGAGATGTGAATGATTGGGTTGATCAAATGTGGGGAGATTTATACCACAAGAAAAACATAAAGAGTAGTTATACAAAAAGAAGTTATAAAATATTGGAAGAAAACGGAAACATCCAGAGATTAGTATTTTTGATGATGATCAGGGCTACATTTCTTGGCAATGAAAGTAGTGAGACTGAACTAGTAATAAATTCTCCCACAAAGAAATGTCCAGTATAAGATGCAGAATTCCACCAAACATATCAAGAACCAGTACTGGTCCTCCTGAAATTGTCCCAAAAAATTGAGGAGGAGGGAATCTTCCCTAACTCATTCGATAAAACTAGTATCACCCTGAGGTTAAAGCCAGACAAGGACATGACAAAAAAAGTGCAGAACAATACTGCTTATGAGCACAGATATGAAAATTCTCAAAAAAAGTTAATAGTAACAAACTAAATCAAACAGTACATCACAAAGATAATACCCTACGACTAAGAGTGCTTTATTCCAGGTATGCAAGAATCGATCAACAGGTGTAAATCAATAAATGTGATTCAATGCATAAACAAAATTAAGGACAAAAGCAATATGATTATCTCAATAGATGCAGGAAAAGCATTTGTTAAAATTCAGCATTTCTTCATGATAAAAACCCTCAACAAACTAGGCATATAAGGAACATGCCTCAAATAATAAACATATGTAACAAAACCACATCATACTGAATGGGTTAAAGTTGAAAACAATTCTCCTAAGAACTGGAATAAGACAAGGTTGGCCCTTTACACCACTCCTATTCAACGTAGTGCTGGAAGCAATCAGGCAAGAGAAAGAAATTAAAGGCATCCCAATTAGAAAAGAAGAAGTTAAATTATCCCTGTTTGCTGGTAATATGATCTTATGACTAGAAAACTCTAAAGACTCCTCTAAAAAACTCTTTTGATTTGATAAATGAATTCAGTAAAGTTTCAGAATGCATAATCAATGCATGAAAAAAATCAATAGCCAAAACACAGAAAGAAGAGATCAGGAAGTCAGTACGTCACAGAAAGTTATAAGTAGAGACATAATCCTTAAAAGATACTAAAATTATGTAATTAATCTCTGTGGGTGAAAAAGCTGTTCTTCTTTACTATATCTTAAGGAGAGCCTTACAACCTATAACTAACTCTGGCACATACACCATCTACCCTGCAATTAATGGAAATACACTAAATCAAAATGTACTCTTGTGTTAGCATTGAGTTCTCCTCTAAGGTCTAAAAAGTCATATTAGCACCAAAACAGATCTAGCTACAGAAATTCTCAGGAACAAGCCTATAAATCAAAGTTTCCTAAGAGGCTTAATTCTAATACTGCTCACCATCAGTTGGTAGGTTTTGTGACAAATCTTTAAGTTCCTCTTCTGGGAGCTTTATTTTCATGTTTTCCAAAGTGTTTTCCAGGTTACTGACATCAACCTTCCCACCTTAGGAATTCAAAGGAAATTTAATGAACCCCCTAAATTTAGAAAATTTGAATTAATCCCCATGCACTATGGCTATTAGCAAAAATACCAGTGACCCAAATGTTCAAATGAACAAAGGTGGACAAAATGAAAGTAAAATTGTAACTTTTTTTTTTTTTTTTAGAGACAGTCTTACTTTGTCACCCTTGGTAAAATGCTGTGGTGTCATAGCTAACAGCAACCTCAAAATCTTGGGCTTAAGTGATCCTCTTGCCTCAGCCTCCTGAGTGGCTAGGACCACAGGTACCTGCCACAATGGCAGGGTCTCACTCTTGCTCAGGCTGGTCTTGAACTCCTGAGCTCAAGCAATCCACCCTCCTTAGCTTCCCAAAGTGTTAGGATTACAAGTATGAGCCACCACTGTGACCAGCCTCTGAATTGTAACATTTTGGTTGGAAAATCTTACAAAGTACAAATTCATTCTCCAATGAATTACAATGGTGGAGACAAATTGAAAACTTCTTCCTAGTTGCAAGGCCTAAATGAAATGCCCTGAGTAACTGAAAATTCTTTACTTCAGATTTTCTATATGAAACCAGATTCCAAAGTGCTTTTCAACTAAATTTGGCAAAATCAAAACTTACTAAGCAGCAAAATGAAAGACTACTTAGAAATTCAGCTATATTTGAAAATATAAGAATAAACCATAGAATTACTTAATATGAGAAGTGGTAAGATCCGCAAGAGAATAACTAGACAATAACACGAATGTGAGACAGGAGAATCTTATTTATCTTCTTTCTCATCATGCTCCTTACCTTTGAAAGACTTCACAACATCTAGCAATCTACTTTCATATGTACATCCATCATCTGTAAGAAAAGGCACAATTCATGACACTGATAAAGTCATATGGAAACTTAGAAAAACAGTACAAAGGTATCATTCATAAAAATATTTTAAAATGATTGGGCTAAGAATTTTGAGTTTTGCTCTCCACAAAATTGAAACAATATAATGAGGAAATTCTCAGGGTGCTGTGTCTAACTAAATGCAAGTAATTATTTAAAAATTAGTGGCAAATACCATAAAAGAATATGAATACTCTTTCATTTTTCTTCTATGACTTTTCCTTCTTCCTTCTACTCTCATATTCCTTCCACCCTCACTTTTCCCATTACATCTTTCAACTTAACTTTTAGTTGTCAGGGGGGAGCCAAAAATAATAATAGGACATTTTACATCCAATGGCAGAATTTAAGAAAGAGTTGCTGACTCCAAAACAACTAAATTATACTTTCCAAAGGAAGAACAAGGTCCTGCTAAAATTTCTTAGACAGTCATTCTTCTTCTTTTTCTCAACTAGGATAAACAATATATATATTTTTCTTTTTAAATTGTTTTTAAGTGCACAGGGCTAACCTTCTTCAAAAGCTTGAATAGTATTTGAAATGCTTACCATCAACTTGCAGCTTTTTCACCAATTCCAAGAATTCTTTTGGTGTGAATTTTAAACCAATGCCTTTCAGATAATTTTTCAGATCTTTGACATTAAGTTTTTCTCCTTCAAAGATAGAAATGACAAGTATAGCTGACAATATCAAAAGCTATGTAAATATTCAAAAATATTAAAGAAAATTGTTCATGTTTATATCACCATCTTCAACGTCTAGGTCAAAAACAAAGGTACAACAAGACCGACTCAGTGGAGGAAAGGCCAGGTAGAGAATTAGAACTTGTTCACTTGACTCTGGGGAAAGAAGTACTTTTATCATACTGGAGATGAGAAAGTACAGTTCTCAATAAATTAGCAATTTAGATAATTGTCTAGGAAATTAGAATGCCATGAAAGTTAACCTCAGAGTGCTATAATACTGTCCTAAAATTATTAGATTATTTGACCATTATCTTAATCTTTAATAATTATTATGGTGATCAAGATCAGGATTCAGTAAACTTTTTGGACAGATAGTTAATACTTTGGGCTTGGCAGGCTATACAGTCATTGTTTCAGCTACTTAACTCTGCTGTTATAGCACAAAAGCAGCCATCAATAATATATGAATGAAGACTATGATTATGTCTCAATAAAACTTTATAAAAACAGGAAAAGGGCTTGATTTAGCTGATGGGCAGTAGTTTGTTTGTCCCTGGTAAACATTTTGACTTTTTCAGTGGTGAAGATCTGAAGTGTATTATTATTGGCAAATGTTTTAGAGGATTTAGCACTTGCTACTAAGAAATGATAAATGATTTTCATTGAGATAATCCAAAGACTATTTTGAATAATTAGACACAAACGTTTGTAATAATACCCTTGTAATTGCTATTCAGGAGAACAAATAGAATATTGCTAGCCTTCTAGGGGTCTTTCCCCTGCTCTTTCCTAAACCTTATCTACAACCTTTCTGAATAGGTAACCATTATCCTGACTTTTTGGACAATCATTTCTTGCCTTTTCAAATATATTTATCACCCAAGTTGATAAACTTAATCACTATAGTTTAGTTTTGCCTATATATCATTTTTAGTTATATACTAAAAGGATGGTTATTGTGGGTGTAGTCTACTCTGGGTGCAGGCCATGAGGGGGTATACAATTTGTAGGAAATTTACAAAAATTAAAAGGAAGTCTGGCCAGGCGTGATAGTTCATGCATATAATTCCAGCACTTTGTGAAACTAACGTGGAGGATTGCTGGAGACATCATGCTTCCTAATTTCAAAATACATAACAAAGCTATCATATTCAATACAGCATTATACTGGCATAAAAACAGACATACAACCAATAGGATAGGATAGAAAGTCCAAAAATACACCAAAGCATCTGAGAGTCCACAAAACTCTGCTGCTCAATTTTAAAGATTCCCTTTTTTGGGGAAAATACTAATTTGGATACTTCTAAGTTTTGATTGGATTAAAAATAATTGCATAACCAATACTATACTAACCACAGGAATTAGAAAAAATTATTTATTCTAATAGATTTATGGCCAACTAATTTTCAACAAAGGTGCCAAGAGTATATATTGGGAAAGGACAGTGTCTTCAACGTCTACATGGTGCTAATAAAACTGGATATATACATGCTTAAGAAAGAAATTAGACCCTTATCTCACTCATTTACAAAAATCAACTCAAAATGGATTAAGGGCTTAAATATAAGATTTAAAACTGTAAAAGTACTGGAAGAAAACATAGGGGAAAAGTTTCATGAATTTGGTCTGGGAAATGATTTCACAGAGATAATCCAAAAAGTACAGGCAACAAGAGCAAAAACAGACTAATGAGATTACAACAAACTAAAACCCTCGGCCCAGCAAAGGAAATAGCAGAGTGAAGGGACAACTCACAGACTGGGAGAAAACATTCACAAACCATACATCTGATAAGGAGCTCATACCTCAAATACATAAGAAACTCAGCTCAATAGCAAGAAAACAAATAACCTTATTTAAAAATTGGCAAAGACAAAACTGCAGATGCTGGTATGGATATGGAAAGAAAGGAACACTTTTGTACTCCCGGTGGGATTGCAAATAGATAAAGCCTTTTTGGAAAGAGATATGGAGAATTTTCAAAGAACTAAAAGTCATCCTTCCATTTGATCCTGCAATTCCATTACTAGGTATATATCCAGAAGAACAAAAATAATTATGCCACAAAGACATTTGCACCAGAATGTTTATTACAGCTTAATTCATAATTGCCAAGATGTGCAAGCAACCTAAATTCTCATCATCACTTGAATGGATCAACAAACTGTGGCATATGTATACCATGGAGTACTATACAGCCATAAGGAAGGTTGAAGACTTTACATTTTTTATGTTGACCTGGATGGAATTGAAAAACGTAATTCTTGGCAGCCCGAGGTCAGCCGGGCCCATCCCATCTGCGTCCTGCTCCTGTGACAGGGTCTAGCTATGTTGTCCAGGTTTGAGTGTAGTGGTGCAGTTACAGCCGACTGCAACCTCAAACTCCTGGGCTGAAGCAATCGTCCAGTCTAGGCCTCACAACGTTTGGCACTACAGGTGTGAGCCATGATGCCTGGATAATGTGAACACTATTTAGTTAAATGATTTAGGGCAAGTAATTGAAGTTCCCTGGCATCACCTACTCATTCACGTATCAGCAACGAAGACTCTTCATTGCAGTCGGGGAAGAATTACTGGGCCCAGGAGGGTTAGAGGTGCTGACAAAAGGCCAACAGGAAGTCTGGAGGCAGCCCAGAGCTCAACCAGAGGGGCAAGATGGCCAACTGGAAGCAGCTTCCAACAGAGGCTCCTTTCCAAAAGAAAATATAACCTCCAGAAACTGCCCAATTGAGCTGAAGATTGGGAGCCCAGCTGAGAGAGAGAGAAGTGATAACTGCAGGTCACCTCTGAGGCAAGTGGGGAATTCAAGAAACCAAGCTTCAGGCAGAAAAACTAACTAAAGTTTTCCGCCATTCTGAACTTCCAGGACACCCTTCCCCCATTACCTGACGCACCGGAAGCCTGACCTCTGCTGAAACTGAGGGAGGAGGACTTGAGCAGCACCCACCCTCCCTATCTGCCAGACCAGGGGCCCGCCAGGTAAGAGACTCTGGGGCCCCACTGAACCCCCGCGAGCCCCCAGGCCAGGAACTCTGCCAGGACCCCCACAGGGCATTGGCCTGCTTCCAGCAGCAGCCAGGAAGTCCACTGGGACTCCCGCATGCTGATCTGTGCCCCTCCCAGCCAATCCGTGCCACAGGCCTGCGGCCCACAGCAGCCAGGAACTCCACTCCACCGGGACCCCCCCCATGGCCTGATTGGCACCCTACTGGGCCTTGGCCTGCTGCCAGCAGTGGCCAGGAAGTCCGCCAGGACTCCCACTCAGTGCCGATCTGTGCCCCATCTGGCCTTGGTCTGCCACCTGACAAGTCCCGCCCAGTTTGGATCCATGCCACAGGCCTGCCGCCCACAGCGGCCAGGAACTCCACTCCGCTAGGAATCCCTCGAGGCCCTGATTGGCACCCTGCTGGGCCTTGGCCCACCCCCAGCAGTGGCCAGGAAGTCCGCTAAGACTCCTGCGTGGGGCTGATCTGTACCCTGCCTGGCCTCAGGCTGCCCCCCGCTGAGACCCTGCCTGGCTCCGATCCGTGCCCCAGGCCCGCCGCCCTCCCTCCAGAGCCCTCCTCCCAGCCAGAGACTGCTGGAGGCATGGGCTCCCTTTGCAAAGGCCACCGGGTGCCCCATCCAATGCCCTGCTGCTTGATCTGGGTGCCACACTCAGGAGCTGCTCCTGCAGCCTGAACTCCCTGGGTGGGGCAGTCCCAGAGGAGCTACACAGGGTCACTCCCTACAAAGATTCAGCAACAACAGAGTGATCCTGCCAGGTTCTGATCTGGGAGAGACACCTCCCCAACTCTGAGAACGGTCATAGGCAACAGTGAAACATAATCATGAGGCAGAATCAACAGAAAAACTCTGGCAATATGAATAATCAGAGTAGATCAACTCCCCCAAGGAACGACAAGGTAGATACAGTACAAGATCCCTTGCATAAGCAAGTGGCTGAGATGTCAGAAATCAAATTCAGTGTGGATAGCAAATAAGATCAGTGGAATGGAGGAAAAGATGGAATTAGAATTTCAGGCAGTAATCCAAAAGATGACCCAAAAGATGTCTCAAGAATTGAACAAATTCAAAGACAAAATGACCAAAGATTTTGAAACATTGAGACAAGAAGTTGCAGCCCTCAAAGATCTGAAAAATACAGTAGAATCCCTCAGTAACAGAATGGAGCAAGCAGAAGAAAGGATTTCTGACATGGAAGACAAAGCTTTCGAACGCTTAACTTCCAAAGAGGAAGAGAAATGGAAGGCAAAGACGGATCATTCTCTCAGACAGCTCTGGGATAACTCGAAGAAAACCAATATTCGCCTTATAGGGACACCTGAAAATGATGAAGTGGCGTCACAAGGCACAGAGCCTCTTCTTTATGAGATTATGAAAGAGAACTTTCCAGACATGCCAAGAGATTCTGAAATTCAGATACCAGACAGTTTCAGAACCCCAGCATGACTCAACCCGAATAAGACATCCCCCAGGCACGTCATAATTAACTTCACTAGAGTTAATATGAAGGAGAAAATTATGAAAGCAGCCAAACGTAAGAAATCCATTACCTACAAGGGGAAGAATATTAGAATAACTGCAGATCTCTCTGATCAAACCTTT
>CAUYRH010133475.1:0-10849 GCA_963574655.1 Perodicticus potto
ACCTATAAATACCTCCAAAACTATTCCAACAATTGATGTAAAAAGTAGAAAGTTAAAAAATCAGCAAATGGAAGATCAAAGTTTATTTACTACCTGCATACAAAAACATATTGCACATCAAACAACCAAAAATCAAAAAAATTAAAAAATAAAAAAAGGAAAAGAAAAAGGGAGGTTAAAAAAGGGAAAGAAAGAAAAGAAAAAGATACTTTACCAAAGACTAACATGGAGTTTATACAGAACAAACCTTCTGGGAATTGATCTTTTCAGTAGTTCAAGTTATGTCTTGAATGGACATGACTAATTCAGCTTAGTGTTTTAAACTAAAGCTATGTTTGATTTTTAAATACTGTACACTTTAATAAACCAAACAAAGCCTTAAGGTAGAACAGTCACTCCTAATATCACCCAATGTCCCTGCAGATGAGAGTTTAACAAATGTATTCCAGTGGTCTGCAGATATTCCTCTACATACAGCATTTAAAAAAAAAAAAAGACCAGTTTCCAGACTAAACTAATGAAGAAATTACAATTCAGTGCAAAATATATATATATATATATTTTTTTTTTTTTTTGAGACAGAGCCTCAAGCTGTCACCTTTGATAGAGTGCCTTGGCATCACAGCTCACAGCAAACTCCAATTCCTGGGCTCATGCAAGTCACCTGCCTTCGCTTCCCAAGTAGTTGGGACTACAGGCGCCCACCACAACGCCTGACCATTTTTTGGTTGCAACCATCATTGTTGTTTGGCGGGCCGGGCTGGATTTGAACCCGCCAGCTCAGGTGTACGTGGCTGGCACCTTAGCCCGTTGAGCCACAGGCGCCGAGCCCACAGTTCTATTTTTAACTTTTTGAGAAACCATCATACTCTTTTCATAGTGATTATAATCACACCAGCAGTGCATAAGAGTTCCATTTTCAGAGTGGTAGTTTTTTATCATGCACTTATTTGATAACTTATGTTGAGTATTTGTTACATGTTTCTTGTTCATTTAGATGTCCATTTTTTTTTTCCTGACTTGAGATCACCAGGCTTTTCATTGGCCTTGTGGGGAACGGCCGGAAGGCTGAGTGGTCCCCTTACCCAGGGGACTCCCATCTTCCTCATCTCCAGTCTCTTCCTGCTCAGACAGGAGGGGCTGCTGTGGTGGTTCTGCTTCTTCTGTTTCAGCATCATGGCTGCATTGATCCTGGTTAAGGATTTTTATGTCTGTATCCATGAGGGATATTTGTCTATATATAGTTTTCTTATAATAATGTCTCTCATTTTGGTATACAGAGAATGCTCATTCTATGAGAAGTGTTCCCTCCTCCTGTATTTTCTGGAAGAATTTGTGTAGAATTTATATTATTTCTTCTTGAAATGTTGAGTAAAATTCAACAGTGAGGACCTCTGGGACTCAAGAGTTTTCTTTGTAGGAAGGTTTTTTTAGCTAATGTCTTTGATAGATAGAAGGTTATTTATGTTATTAATTGTGTTTTGAGTGAACTTTGGTAGTTTTCTCTTTCAGATAATTTGTCAATTTCATCTAAGCTATAAAATTGATTAGCATAAATTATATTATTCCTTTATGGCTCAGAGCCTGTGGCTCAACGGGCTAAGGTGCCAGCCACGTACACCTGAGCTGGCGGGTTTGTATCCAGCCCCAGCCCGCCAAACAACAATGACAGCTACAACCAAAAAATGGCCCGGTGTTGTGGCGGGCGCCTGTGGTCCCAGCTACTTGGGAGGCTGAGGCAGGAGACTCGCTTGAGCCCAGGAATTAGAGGTTGCTGTGAGCTATGATGCCAGGGCACTCTACCCAGGGTGACAGCTTGAGGCTCTGTCTCAAAAAAAAATAAATAAATAAATAAACCTCTCTTTCTTCCCACATTTTCAGTAGCATTAATTCCAAGTCCTCAATCACAACAGGATGGTCTTATAACTATAAATTCTTTTCATTAAAAAACTCCAATTTAGAGTGGGCGTGGTGGCTCACACCTATAATCCCAGAACTCTGGGAGGCCGAGGCACGTAGATTCCTTGAGCTCACGAGTTTGAGACCAGCCTGTGCAAGACCTCCAGAGTTTGAGGTTGCTGTGAGCTGTGATGCCATGGCACTCTACCGAGGATGACATAATAAGACTCTGTCTCAAAATAAAAAATAATAATAATTAAAAAAAAAAAAAGAAAAACTAGCAGGGCAAGGTGGCACACGACTATAGTCCCAACTATTGGGAAGGCTAAGGCAAAAGAATTGCTCAAGCACAAGAGTATGAGGGTTGCTGTGAGATATGACACCACGGCACTCTACCAAGGGTGTCAGAGTGAGACTGTCTCAAAAAAAAAAAAAAAAAAAAACAATTTAACGTTAGGGTGACACACACTGTGTATATAAGCTTGGTTCTCAATTCTGTCTCAGAAAAGAAGTGTATCAGGCTTTTGCTAGACTCATTGGCTGTATAGTCACAAAAATTTGCTCTATTTACCCTGTCAAGATTTATGTAAAGAGCAAACAGTAGAACCTTGAAATCTGCAATGTACTAATCATGATAACCACTACTTAAGGGTGAGACACTGAACCATGGTAGGAAGTAATTTGTAATTTTGTTGAGTTGTCTGAATATGAAGAAATTAGTCATCTGTCACTGGACTCAAAAGGTATCGTTTGAAATGATTAAAAGTTTATTACTTTATTTGAAAAATGACCACAAAGTAAGAGAAATTAAATAAACCGTTTGAAGAAATTAATTGTGAAGATTATATAAAGATGAAATTCTTGGATTTCATATATGTGTTTCAGGCTGGAACCCGGAACCTGAAAACTTATTTTCATATTGATGAAGTCTTAATTAAAAATCATGTTTTGTATTCCTCACAAATGAGAAATTCTGATTACACATGTGCTTATTCTTTTTTATCTGTGTATCATAAATATGCCCCAAAAAAAGCTGCCTGAGCTTTCACTGTCAACAGAATCAAATTACTTATTAGATTATGGCTTTACTTACAGATTAATATTCCTATCAAACCTTATGTGGGTTCTTTTGTTTTTAATAATGACTATTCCTGTATAAAATACTGAGTTTGTCTGTTTTTAAATTTGCATTTTAATACAAAATGGAACTCGTGTGTGTGTGTGTGTGTGTGTGTGTGTGTGTGTGTGTCTCCACCCGGCGTCTCCATCAACAGTTGGTTAATCTGAGAAGTCCAACAGCCCAACAGGATCACCCGAGAGTGTTCACACAGCCCAGAAGACATTCAACTGCCAAGACTAGGCAGGAAGAAAAGGGAAACACCTGTGGATAAAACTACATTCTGGACACACGCAAACACTGGAAGCCAAAAAAAAAAAAAGGAGGTTCAGCAGACAGAGGAAAGAATTTTTTAGGCAAAGTTTAAAACATCAGTGTATCGAGATATAAAACTGTGTGATTCATAGTGAGACACACTCTACTATAGCAGGAAAAATAGGCATGGACTTTACAGAGACACAAAAGCCTGGCTCAAATTCTGACTCTCTAATTTTTACATTGCACCTAATTTTGGAATTATTACTATAAGAAAGTCAAATGACTACTTTTTTAAATGGATTCTTTTTTCCTTCTATGTGACATCTTACTTGTGGCATAGAAGAAAATAAAGTGAAAACAGATCTAAAATCTTGTGCTTGTGTATCTTTACAAAATGCCTATCCATTAATCCTGAGTAAATGGGACCTACATTCTTTTTTTTTTTTTTTTAATTTTTTTTATAGAGACAGAGTCTCACTTTATCGCCCTCGGTAGAGTGCTGTAGCATCACACAGCTCACAGCAACCTCCAACTCCTGGGCTTAGATGATTCTCTTGCCTCGGCCTCCCGAGTAGCTGGGACTACAGGTGCCTGCCACAACACCCGGCTATTTTTCTGTTTTGCAGTTTGGCCAAGGCCGGGTTTGAACCCGCCACCTTCGGTATATGGCGCCGGCGCCCTACTCGATGAGCCACAGGCACTGCCCCGGGACCTACATTCTTTAAATCTATTGAGCAAGGGACTTTTTCTTCTGGAACAAGTAAATTTAAATTAATACAAGGTTATCCATTCCCTGAAATTCCTTTCCCATTTTACACATGGATCTGGTCATTTTCCTTGCTTGACATAGTATCAGTACTAATTTCCTCTCCAAAATTACTTTAGAAAACTATGAAAAAAGTGTTAAAATTGGATTGTAATGAATATATTTAACTTAAGCTTTAATTTACTATCCCTGTCTCAATGATAAAATACATAGCACAAACATGGTACTTGATACATGGCTATAGCTATTAACTAAATGAAAATGCTAAAATAAAAATCTGTCTTTAATTTTAGAAACTCAAAACTGAACCTCTGCTATTCTGCTCATTTTTCAAAAGTTCTATTGCTTTGTTTCCCCAAAGGAAACATAATTACAAAGTGTTGTTTTAAACATGAATGAGATTCAACCATTTAAAAATAATGCACTTTTTGGCAAGTACAGCATATAAATCATCTTTAGTTACTGTCTTAGTTTGGGCTGCCATAACAAAGTACCATAGACTGATGGCTTATAAACAACATAAATTTATCTCTCACAGTTCTGGTGGCTAAGTGTAAGTTTTGGGGGCCAGCATGGGCTGTGAGACACTGCTTCCAGGTATTACAGACTTCCATCTTGCTTCCTCATACAATAGAAAGAAAACTTAACTATTCTCTGGATTCTCTTATTAGGGCACTAATCCCATCTATTAGAGTTCCACCCTCCTGACCTAATTTTATCTTTCAAAGGCGCCACCTCCTAACATCACCTTAGAGGTTAAGATTTCAACACATAAATTAAATATTTGCCCATAGACTCTTCTAGCTTAAGCCTCATTTCTTCAGTTCCCTTCACAACAAGACATCTCAGTAGAGTTATCTCTATAAATTTCCCTAATTTCTAACCTCCAGCCCATCCTGGTGAAGCTAGTGTCCCCACTTCTCAACAGATGCCAGTCTTACTATGTAACACCAAACTCAGTGGTCATTTCTCGCTCCTCAGTTTTATCTCAGCAGAATTCAACAGACCTATGAATCCTTTATTTTTTTATTTTGTATTATCATAAGGGTACATACAATTAGGCTACATTGTTTGCATTTACAATGTAAAGTCCAAGTTGTAGTTGAGCCTTTCACCCAGGAGGGGTACCCTACACCTCCTACCTCTACTTTATACCTGATAGGTGGGAACTTATTGAACCTTCTTGTGCCCCATTCCCTTCTTAAATTTAACTGTGTTTTTCTCTCATGGAGGGTGTAGTTGTTCATCTACTAGTTTCAAATTAGTATTGAGTACATGGGATGCTTGCTTTTCCATTCTTGAGATACTTTACTAAGAAGAATGCTTCTTAATTCTATCCAGGTAAATACCAAAGATATAAAGTCTCCATCTTTTTTATGAATACTATTCCATGGTATACATATACCACAGTTTATTAATCCATTCATGGGTTGATGGGCACTTGGGTGGTTTCCACATCTCTGCAATTATGAATTGGGTTACTATAAATATTGAACTGCAAATATCCTTATGATAAAATGATTTTTTTTTCCTTCTGGGTAGATATTTAATAATGGTATTGCAGGATCAAATGAGAGGTCTACTTTTAGCTCTTTGAGAGTTAGGGTTTTTTGTTTTTTTGGTTTTTTTTTTTTCTTAGATACAGAGTCTCAGTTTGTCACCCTCAGTAGAGTGCCATGGTGCCACAGCAACCTCTACCTCTTGAGCTTAGGAGATTATCTTGCCTCAGCCTCCCAAGTAGCTGAGACTACAGGCGCCCACCACAACACTAAGCTATTTTTTTGTTGCAGTTTGGCTGGGGCTGGGTTCGAATCCACCACCCTCAGTACATGGGGCTGGCACCCTACTCACTGAGCCACAGGCACCACCCAAGAGTTAGGGTTATTTTTTTAAGCTCTGCTTTGGATTTTTATGATGCCACTCTTACCTTTTTTTTCTCCTGCATCTTAAGGGGTCCATTTTTTAATATCCCCATTCCTTCCTGGAAAGATAAACCTTTTCCCCTTAAGAACACTTCATGGATCTAACCCACTTTGAATTGTTGGGAATTACTCAGGGATCATTGCTGAATCCCCTCCCATCCTGTCCCTAGTTTAACTCATTAGTGTCCATGAATTTAATGCCATCGCTGTGTGGTGGGTCTCACAGCCATGTCCTCACACCACGTATTTGTTTCCTCTGAGGCACAGATTTGCAATCCCAAGAGCCCACCTGACATCTCCACACGGAACTCTCATTCACAGCCCTCACAAACTTAGTAGGATGTGACCTCTCTCATCAGCAGTTTTAAAGTCATATATGCCAAATAGTAGTTCCATTAAAAACAGAAACCTACTTCTTTCTCACATTAGTGAAGTGTGGAGACAAGAAGTTCAAAGCCAGAGTCTTAATACCCTTTAGGCTGATGCTCAAGCACACTTAACAGATAACTTCCATCTCACAGCTCACGATGGCTGCTCCAGCTGCAACCACTCGACCCATATTGCAGCAAAGAGAAGGTAATAAAAGAAACATAAACCTTTTCCCCTTCAGAACACTTAACAGGAAGTTTCATGGATCACCTTCACATATCATTGTCCAAAATACAGTAACCTGGCCAGACCTAACTACAAGAAAAAGAAAAAAAAATTGGAAAATCTCTATTTTGGATGACCATGGACAAAGGTAAGATTAGAGCCTTCTATTGCTGGGGTTACTATTTCTGGGAAAATAACAGTATTTGGGAAACTGTTAGCAGTTATACTACGCTTCCCAGATGTTTCCCTTCTAATCTTCCCCAAAAGAGTAACTACCACAACCATCTGCACCTGTTTCCTCAAGCCAGGCCCTCCACAATATGTCCAGTCTTTCTACAAGCAAAGCTAATTCTACTATCAAAATATACTGTGAATCCCCATATTTGGACCTCCATTTTATGGCCACCACCTTAATTTCTGGTCTGAATCCTAGCATGGCTGAATGGACACTGTAATATCCTACATGGCCTTTCTCCTTCTATTTTTGCCCCTTCCAGTATCTCCACACCTCAGCAAAAATAATCTGAAAATTGCCCTTTCCTCTTTACGACACTCCCGTTGTGCCTTCCCTGTATGTCCCAGCCCCTGATGGTCCTCTAATATCACCTTGTTTACTCTTACTCATGACCACATGTGCTCTAACATACTGCTCTTCTTCAACATCTTGTCACACACACCCCCAATTTGATAGCAGGCCCTGTGCACACACTACTTTTCTCTACCAGGAATGTGCTGACATTGATTCATAGATTACATTCTTTTCATTCCTTTGTGTGTGTGTGTGTGTGATTTTGGCCAGACCAGGCTTGAACCCACCACCCCCATGGGGCTGGCACTCTACACCTTGAGCCACAGGCACCTCCCCAAATGATCCACTTTTTTTGAAAAAAGAAATATATAGCCTGCTGTATTCGATAGAGGCTTCCAAAAACCAGTAGAATATATAGAAATACATAGAAAGAAATTTATCTTGAGGCATTGACTCAAGCAAATATGGAGGCCAATGAATTCCATGACCTACTATCTGCAAGCTGGAGACCCAAGCTGGAAAGCTAGTGGTCTAGCTCCAGTCCACTAGAACACTAGCTAGACCACTAGCTTCAGGTACAAACCTGAAGGCCTAAAAACCAGAGAAGCCAATGACTGAAGTTTCACATTAAGTCTAAGGGCCTAAAACCAGGAGCACCAATGGCCAAGGCTAAGAGCAGATGGATGTCTCAACTCAAGTAAAGAACAACTTTACTCTTCCTCTGCCTTTGGCCCTTAATAGATTAGATGATGCCCACCTGCTTTGATGAAGGTGATCTTTGCTCTGTCTCCCTATTCAAATGTTAATCTTTTCTGAAAATATTCTGATGGGTACACTCAGAAATTATGTTTTATCAGTTATCTGAGCATCCCTTTGTCCATTCCATCTGATGTAATTTAATACATCAAATTAACCATCACAGCTACATACTGTATGTGGAAGAGGACCTTGACCACCAGGCTCTTCACAGCTATCCATGTTACTCACCTCTCCCTGGAACTTGTCTGTTCATGAATCAGATGACCCCATTGGGTTGAGAAAAACCAAAAGCAAGCGTCTTAAGAAAGTCAAGTTCTAGCTTCAGCCTGACAAGCAACAAGTATTATTTGAAACCTCATGCCTTAATTGCCAAGTTGACCATCCACAGTGATCTTCCGAAGAATAAGGACTGAACAAGGGGACAGATCTATAAGTTATCCTCCAACAGAGATGAGACAGAAGTAGCTCAGAGGCAGACAAGGAGTTAAGAGAGAGTAAATAGAAAATGAAGGACAATACACAGCCAAAACCAAAGCTGGGAACGTGGTCAGCAACACGTAAAGAGTGGGCCAGAGACAGCAGGCTTTGCAGTAACAAAGTAAATCTACTGTTTCTCCAGAATCCATGGGCACCTTAACATATAGACATCAAAATTATTAACACTAAAATTACTCACAGACATGTACATGTATATGTGCATGCATAATACATATAATAATAAACATTTTTATATATTTGTGACATTTTCAAAGGATAAATCTTCTATAAATTTATCAACTGTTTAGTAATGATTACCTAGCATATATATATATGTCATATCCTATTTTTACATTTTTCCTATGAATAACTTTATTTCAATAAATCTTATGACACAGATAAAATGTACAAACTCCATGAAAGACATAATACCAAAACCAACAAACTATTTAGTTAAGTACATACACATTTAGAAATGTTATGTCTTCTTGACCCTTTTATAAATATGAAATAAACTATATGACTATATAGGCTGTATATAATTTTCCCCTGAGAAAGAGATAAAATAACAGAAATAATTTAAAACATTCGCCCAAAGAAATTGGTCTTGGATGGCTGCACTATAAGTTCTATTAAACATCTGAATAAGAAATAATACCAATCCTATACAGACTCAAAAAATAGACGAGGAAACATTTCCCAATTCGAATCTGAGGTGAGCGTTATTCTGATACAAAAACCAGAAAACATATTTCTAGAGAGCACTATCCTTCATAAACATGTGTATAAAAATATTTAGAAAATATGAGCAAATATAATGCTACATCACTAATGATACATCATGACCAGGTGGGGTTTATTCATAGACTATAAAGATAAATTCTCAATCAATGAAATTCAGAAGAAAAAACTAACATTAATTTAAAAATTAAAAATTAGCATTAACAGAAAACAGAACACTCATAAGATCTTTAATATATATGCCAAAAAAAGAATGTTAACAAAATGCATATTCATGATCTTAAACTCAGCACATTAGAAAAAGAAGAAAATGTCCTTAATTTGACAAAGGGCATCTACCAAAACACCTTCAGTCAACATCACACTTAAATGAAAGATCTAGAACATTACAAAAATGCGCACTCACCACTTTTCCTTAACACTGTAGAGGAGATGAAAGCCGTGTCGTGAGAATAAGATGGAGTCTGTCAGGCTAAGGCAGACATGACACAGCTGGCCTGGTCATTTTAGGTTCTACCTGACTTTCACCTCCTGTTGCTCATTCTTATTATTTTGTAAATTTAACTCCCAACCTAAAGATGCCCACTGTGAATAGTTTAGGAAGACTGATTTAGGAAATTGACTTTTGAGTTGGAAATGTTGTAATGGGGCACTGCTGATTGTTATTTAAAATAAGGGTTAAGGTAGAATTTGCTTTAGGTGGATTGATTTAGGAAACTAACTTCTGAATTGGAAGTGTAATAGATAGTCACTGAGTTGTACTGACTATTATTTACAATAAAAGTGAATGTAGTCTTTGTTTTGAACCTTTACGTATAAAACTGTGATTTTGGAAATGGAAGAACAGAACAGTCTTAGAGAGGCTACTTGCATTGTTCTCAGAATCGCTGGTGTTCTGACAGAGTTTGGTGGATCTATCTTGGTCTCTGCATATTGGCTGACAGTGGCAGGCAGCCAGACCCTCTTTGTCCAGTAACAGAAGTACTAGAAAATACAATTAAAAAAAAAAAAGAGGCTATTTCTGATGGCCTACAACCCTTCTATAATCCTAAGCACTTCGGGAGGAAGAGGCATGAGGACTGCCTGAGACCAGAACTTTAACACCAGTCTGGGCAACAAAGTGAGACCCAGTCTACAAAAAATAGAAAAAATGCCTGGGAGTGACCTGTAGTCCGTCTACTCAGGAGGCTAAGGCAGAAAAGATTGCTTGAGCCAGGAGTTTGAGGCTGCCATGAGCTATGATCACTGCACTCCAGCCTGGGAGACAGAGTGAGGATCTGTCTTTAAAAGAAAAAAATATGTTAAAGGTGGTATAAACATAAATAAGTGTGTGTATACAGGATAGCCATAAAGTAGGACTTCATGGTCACCCTGTATATCACACTAGAAGATATATCCATGTATTAATTGTGTAATTAAAATAACTAGTTAAAAATAAATAAAATACTATTCCCAAAAAACAAGGGCACTAGGGAACCAGACAGATATGATTACTTTCATAAAGAAATCTAGTGTTTCAATCATCAGCGGCAGCAAACAAACAAAAAAAAAAAGTGCCGAGACCCTCTTTTTTTTTTTTTTTTTTTTTTTTTTGAGACAGTGTTTCACTTTATTGCCCTCAGTAGAGTGCTGCGGCGTCACACAGCTCACAGCAACCTCCAACTCCTGGGCTTAGGCGATTCTTTTGCCTCAGCCTCCCGAGTAGCTGGGACTACAGGTGCCCGCACAACACCCGGCTATTATTTTGTTGCAGTTTGGCCGGGGCTGGGTTCGAACCCGCCACCCTC
>CAUYRH010133477.1:0-10746 GCA_963574655.1 Perodicticus potto
AAGTATTGAAGACTTGTCAGAAGATTTGTGAGGAACTAGGTTATTAGTGTAAAATAAACCATAATTACACAATGTATAGCACAATACTGGAATTAAATATTAATATTTAATCACTTCTTTACTTGTTTGTTTCTTTTAATGATCTAACATCAGTGTGCCAGATATTGATCAGAATGTTGAGTTAATTACAATTATGCTTTGGCAAAGTCCATAGTTAAAAAAAAAGTTCAGTTCCAACTACATTTATTAAGCATTCAGTGGAGCCAGACATTATCCTAGGCAATTTCTGTACATGATATTCATGTCAAGAATGAACTATTTCTTGGATGCACCAACAAACCAATCACTCTCCCTTCCCTCATTGCCCCAAATTCCATCCTCCTTTCTTGGATGCAGAACAAAACTTCCATATTTGGCACTTGTTTGTCCTTAGGAGCATGAACTGGTAGTTTTTTCACTTCAAAGTACCTCTAGTCTCGACTACCACAGGGATTAAAGTAGTTATATATTAAAGACCATTGGCTGCCCTAGCTGATTAGCAGCCAAAGGCACAAAAGAGATGCAGTCTCAGCACATTTGATGACATTAGCCTATTATGGTCCACTAAATGTGAACTATAAAAGTACCTCACTGCCTCCACCCGCGCCACTGCATTTGGCTCAGTAGGACTATCCTCCGCACAAGCTGTGAGCTGCACACTGCCATGACACATATCGGCCACTTATGCTTGAGATTACGCTGAAGAATATTTTTGTTCTGTGGGCCTGAATATTTCCAGGAATTAAGGATTTTTAGAACGAACTGTTTGAAAACTGATTATTTTCCACCCATTTCACCAAAATCTTGCAAATACTACCTCGTCCCAGCCCTCGAATCCCATAATCCCTCCTTCCAAACAATTAATTCTCCAAGGTGATTCTTCTTTAACTTGGAAAAACATTTGGCCTCAATATTCTTAAAATTGGCTGATTGTGTTAAAGAGGGTTTTGTTTTTTTTTTTAAGCTTCGTGTTTAGCTGGCTACTATCACTAGAAAGACCACAGGACACAATGCAGCAATTCTCAAATTCATTTGCCCATGGCACATGGAATATAAAACAAATTTACTCCCCACCCTCCTCCTAGAAAGTCCCAGTGCTAGCCATAGCTGCATTCTTTTTTCTCTTATAATGGCAGGGAGAGTGACATCATATTCTCCTGGATGTCCTTCTGTTCCACAAGGCATCCTTCACTGACCCTTCCTTTTTCCTTCACAACCTGACTTCAAAATAGTGAAGTGCTTTGGGGATACAATTCTGGAAACATCTTTTCTCATTCTTTACACTTTTGTGAGGGACTTCCCCAAATACTGATTTAATGTCTGCATTCTGATGACTCCAAAAATTTGTACCTCCAAGGGCAACCTTTCCTCAAAATCCCATCTGTTCCTAGGTCGACTTGCCATCTCCTCTTTGATATTCAAAGGCATTTCAAATTCGACTTCTCTGCATAGTCTTTCCCCACCAGCCAGGTCCTCTCCTGATAAGTCATGCTTCAGTGAATAGCTCCAACATCCAGTTTCGTAAGTCGGAAACCTAGGCATTAGCTATAAAGCTCCCTTCTCCATAACACAGGTAGCTAATTTATCCCCAAGTTCTAACAACATACCAGGTAAGTATGTCTCTAATTTATCCACATTTATCCTTTTCTACAGCTATTCTCCTATTGTAAGTCTTCATATTATCTCACCTTGACTATGATAATCTACTTTCTGCACAACAGACATATAATATGAATATTGTACAAGAAGTTGTTCAACTCAGCAATTCTCAAACCACTGAAGAGGAGGAAAATTGGGGGAATTTACAATTCTAGTTACTAAAATTGCAGATGAAGATTCGCACAACTTTAAGCAGACTAATGTGAAAGACACCCGAGTAATTGTGCAGCGAGCACTCTAGGGTCACGGTTGTTAAGACTGTATTAGTAGAGACTATAAGAGGAAGGATGCAGGAAACGAGAAGCCTGAGTTTATTTTCAGGACACCCCACACTTAAATCCTAAACCTGCCTTTAAGAAAAACTTGGCCATATTAAGGCCTTACTATACCAAGGTAGCACCTGGCATATAATTTGTTTTCCACAAATATCTGCTCTATCTCCTGGGCTATTTCACCTCTGACAGCCAAATCCAACTGGCTAGGAGAAGATGGAATGGATAAACAGGGAGATGTGGCAAAAGATAGGGATAAAGGGAAAGGAGGTGAAGTAGCAGAAAAGAAAGACAAAAATAAGATGGCCTAAATGTCAAAATATTTCATGTATAGCAACCTCTCTATTTGAAAACCCACTATAATGAGGTTTCAAAAAAATGCTCCCACTTAAATATACTTTCACATTTTAAGGAGGATATGTACAGGTAATATGCATTTTGTTTGTGTGCATACACATGGTATGGACTATATATTGCTGTCTTTTATATTTTACATTTATTAAATATACAATAAGTGCATTAAATACATTACTGTCTTTTGTATTATACATATATTTAGAATAACTGCTTAGCATTTCTGAGATTATGTTATCTCTGCTTTCCTATGCCTCTGAAAATGCCGGTTGTGATATAAATCAAATCAATATTGCAGTATTGGTTGTCCTATTTCCTGATTTAAATTATTACTGTCCCTTTCCTGTGAGAAAGTGCATATCCACCACCATATCAGTAATGCAAACCCCCAACATACCTCAGTGAAGAGAGGTAAGAAAGAATCATTAGTCAATGCTTATTGAGTTGACAAAATATCCCAAGCATTGCCCCCAAACTGACAGAGTGGGTGTATAGCACGAAAGGTTGTGCTTTCTTTCATTCAAGTTGTAACTCTAAAGAAGTCAATTTTTGTGTGTCCAGACTTGATGCAGCATAATTGGAACGTCTAGTTTACAGTGGTTCCTTCACTTCCTTCCCTCAATGCATTGCACTTAAATTAATGATTGCTGGTCCTTGTAAAAGTTAACGAGGTTGGAAAGTCAAGGATATGATGTTGAGCAGATATTTCTGTATTTCAGCAAAATACCATGGTGGGCCGAATAATTGCCTATCAAATATGTTCACATCCTAGTCCTCAGAACATGGGAATATGTTAATTTACATGGCAAAAGGGACTTTTCCGATATGATGGAACCAAGGACATAGAGAAGAGAAGAGAATTCTGAAATAGCTGAGTGGGTCCAATTTGATCAATCTTATAAAAGGAAAGCATGCCCCTTAGAGTCAGAGAGAATGTGATGACAGAAGTGGATCTAGGAGTGACACACTTTGAAGATGGAAGGCCCACAGAGCAAGGAATGCTGGCAGTCTCTAAAGCTGGAAAAAGCGAGGGGACATACTCTGCCCTACAGTGTCCAAAAGGAAGGCATGCCTGCTGACACTTTGATTTAGTCAAATGAAATGTACTTCACATTTCTGCTCTTGACAACTTCAGGATAAACTCCTACTGTTTTAAGCCTCTAAAGGTGTCATAGTTTGTTACAGCAACAGTAACAACACAGATACTCATTCAATTCAGCCAAGTATTTCACTATTGCTTTAGGAAGAAGAGGGAGAAATGTGGACATGGTGGTAAGGTAGATAAGTGGCATTATACCCGGTAGAAATGTATGCAAATACAAATGGAAGAAGAATGTTATGAGTAGAGAATGCAACTGCCATTCTAGCCTTGGCCATTTCATCTGTTTCTTTGAATATACAGAAGGCAGATGACATAGGTTGGATCTCAAGGGAATTACGTTGAATGGAAACAGCTTATCTCAAAAGGTTACATCCCATGTGACTACATTCATTTACCCTTCATTTTTCATTTCTGTTTCAGTGAAATTCACATGACATAAATGTAACCAGTTTCAAAGTGTACATTTAGGACATTTGCAGTGTTCTACAGCCAGCTCCTATATCAAGTTCTAAATCATTTTAACAATCCTAAAAGAATAAGAGTTTTCATTAATCAGTCACTCCCCATTAAACCCTTCCTCCCTGCTTGTGACAAATGCCAATCTGCTTCTCGTCTTTGAGGATTTTAACAATACTGGATATTTATAAATGGAAGTATTAAACATGTGACCCTTTGTGTCTAGCTTCTTTTTGTCAGCCTAATATTTTCAAGGTTCATCCACATTATACCATTTATCAATACTTTGTCTGTGGCTGACTAATAACCCATTGCATAGATAAACCACATTTTGTATATCTACTTATTCATTAATGGGCATTTAAGATATTTCCACTTTGGGATATTAATAACTGTGCCACTGTGCCCATTTGTGTGCAAGTTTTGCTTGAGCATGTTTTTTCAAATCTCTTTAGTAAATATCCAGGAGCAGAATTGGTAGGTCATGTGATAATTCTGTTTTTAGCTTGAAAAACCACCAAATTTCATTTCACAGAAGCTCTACCACTTTATATTTCTATCAATAATTTCTCTACATCCTTACGAACACTTGTCATTTTGCATTTTTTTATTATAGCCATCCTGGTGGGAGTGATTTCTCACTGTGGTTTTGATTTGTATTTCCCTTGTGATTAATGGTGCCGAGTCTCTTTTCGTGTACTCGTTTGTCATTATTTGGATATCTTCTTTGCAGAAATGATTATTTAAGCCCTTTGCCCATTTTCAATTAGATTGTTGTTGTTGAGTTGCAAGAGTTTTCATATATTCTGGGCACTCAACTCTTATCAGATCATAATTTGAAAATATTCTCTCCTACCATGTACATGGTCTTTCTCCCATCTTGTTTATGCCCTTTGATGCACAAATGTTATTTTTTTTTACTTTCCTGAAGTACTATTTACCTATTTTTTGTATTATTGCTGTGCTTTTGGTATGATATCTAAGAAGCCATTGCCAAATCCAAGGCCAAGATTTACACCTTTGTTTTCATCTAACACTTTTATATTTTTAGCTTTTCCACTTGAATCAATGGTCCATTTTGCATTAAGTTTTTTATATGATATGAGATAGAGTGTGATTCAGCAGTAAAGTTATCTAGTCCTCGGCTTTTCACGGATGGCAAGTTTTGGATTACAGATTCAATCTCTTTATTTCCTATAGGTCTATTCAGATTTATATTTTCCTTTTGAGTCAGTTTACACAGTCTGTGCCTTTTAAGGAATTAGTCCATTTTAGGTTTTCCAATTTGTTAGCGTACGGTTTATTCATAGTGATATGGGACAGGTGGCACCCCAGCCAGCTCGGCTCAGCTCTACCTGCCGCCCTAGCCCTGGTGGTGTTGGTCCAGTGGCGCCAGCAGAGGAACCAGCAGGCTGGGAGGTCTGCAGGGGGGGCCCCACAGGAGGCTCTAGTAACTAGAGGGGCCAGACAACTGCTGGGGAGACACCAGCACCTTAGGTCTCCCTCCCCTTGCACTTGAGGCTGAGTAGAGAACTCCCCATTTCCTAGGCCTGGGCAATTTCATGTTAAATTTCCTAGGCCTGGGAATGAAAGGGAATATAGCTATTTATTTGTTACTGAGTTCCAGCTAAATGTAACTACAGAGGATCCCATTCGACTATATATAATACCCCTGGACAAAGAGCCTGGAGAGAGACAGTGAGGGAGAGAGAGAACTCCCCACCCCACTTGGTTTGGTTTGTTTCTCTCTGCTAGGAGCTTTGGTGTTTCTGTGTTCTTTTCTGTAAACAAATCCTGTCTTACTGATACAGGACAGGTGGCGCCCCAGCCAGCTGAGCTGAGCTGGAGGACCCGCCGCCTCCACCTTGGCGGTGTTGGTGCCCCAGCAGCTGGCAGAGGAGCCTGCATGCTGGAGGATAGGCAAGGGTCTGTGTCTCCCGCCCCAGGCTCCAATAGCCAAAGGGGCAGGACAACTGCTGGGGAGACTCCAGCGCCTGCGTCTACTTCCCTTTGCACTGAGTGAATACGAACCCCCATTTCCTATGCCTAGGTCAATTTCATGTAAGTTTCCTAGGCCTCAATTCCGGGAATGTACTGTTTCCATTCATTAATACATTCATTCACCTTGCCACAGCGGAAGAGACTGTGTCCATTCATTTCCTGGCCTCATATAGAAAAAAAAAAAAAAAACAAAAAAAAAAAAATGCCCCTATATATACCTCTAGACAAAGAGCCCGGACAGAGTGACGGAGAGAGAGGGGGAGAGAAACGGAGAGAGATTTTCTCTCCCGATCTGGGTTTTCTCTCCCTACTGGGAGCTTTAGTGTTTTTGTATTCTTTTCTGTGGATAAATTCTGTCTTATCACTGATCTGTGGTCCAGGGATTTATTCTTCAAATCACGGAGTCCGAGAACCTGAAACTCCAGTATCATTACCACTGATCTGTGGTCCGCGGATTCATTCTTCAAATCACTGAGACCAAGGACCTACTGAAGATGAAATTCCGGTATCAATAGTACTTCCTTATGATCATTTTTATAACTATAAAGTCAGGAATTTTGGGCTTTCCTCTTTTTTTATTAGTCAATCAGTTAAAGGTTTTCAAATTTAGTTTTTTTTTTCTTTTTTAACAACGAACCAATTGATGACTTTGTTGCCTTTTCCCTACTGTCTTTCTAGTCCCCTGCTATAGTCCCCTGCCCTGTTTATTATTTCCTTACTTCTCCTGGCTTTGGGTTTAGCTGGCTCTGCTTTTTTATTAGTCGCTTATGGTGTGAAGTTGAGTTATTGATTTGAGACTGTTTTAATTTTGAAACTTATGAATTTATAGCTGTAAGTTACTCTTCTAAGAACTGCTGTCACCGCAACCCATAAAGCCTGTTAGATGGTGTTTTAATTTTCATTCATCACAAAATAGTTGCTAATTTTACTTATGACTGTTTTTGATTCATTGGTTGCTTAAGAATATGTTTATGTTGTGTAATTTCTACATGTTTATGAATTTTCCATTTTTCCTCCTGGTATTAGTTTCTGTTTTTTAATTTCAAAATATAAGGAAATACAAATACTTTGTAACATGGATATGAATGTAACATGGATACAAAGCATGACAATTAAGTTCGTGAACTTATCTTAGAAGAAGTGCTACATACCTCAGTGCTGAATGTCACTATGGTCACCTTTGAAGTACTCCGCTTGGACATCTGGTGACTTTAGTGACATTCAGGAATGAGGTATGTAGCACTTTTCCAAGGATGATTTTGCAAACTTAATTGTTAGACCTCGTTTAGCAATAGTGCTTATGGCCATTCCAAATAGTTTCAAAATTTCTTCTAGGGGTGGACTAGGCTCTGGCATTGGTGTATATCTTCCCAAATGGAGTTCTTGGAAGGCAACTGCAGTGATTCTCAGCAATGAGGTATGTAGCACTTTTTTCTAGGATGAGTTCGTGACTTATTTGTCTGACCTCGTACATACTATAATGTGGAAGTCAGGTCTTTTCTACCAGAATAGTGTTCATTGTATCTGATAAGTAAGGATTTGTCCCTCACCCTCCTCCCAACCTCCCCTCTTCTTGCTTTCCAATGTCTTTTATCTCTCTCTGTGCCAGGGTATACCCATCTTTTAGCTCCCACTTGTTAGTGAGAACATGGGGTACATGTTCTTCCATTTTTGAGATACTTCACATAAGATAATGATACCCAGTTTCATCCAAGTTGCTGCAAAAGACATTATTATATTCCTTTTTATAGCTTTGTTTTATGCCATAGTATAAATGCAGGGTCCAGCAGAAATAATGCCCTTTTGTGTTTAAGTGTGTAACATAACTGTTACAGATTTACATGCACAAACAATGGCACAAAAGGTGCCCCTTATATAAACTGGTAATCTATACCAATCTTTTATTACCAAACCATAAGCATGTGATTCTGCTACAATAATCTGTGATTAGCGATCTTTGAAGTTACTTGTCTTGGGGCAATGCAAACTGTGTCCATATAAAATGGCAAATTTTATTGATAAATGTTCTATGTGCTCTGACTGCTCCATTGAACAGCCATTCCTCCATCTCTCTTCCATTCTTTTGGCCTTCCTATTCCCCAAGACACACCAATATTAAAATTAGGCCAATTACTAGCTCTGTAATGGCCTCTACATGTTCAAGTGAAAAGAAGATTCACACATCTCTCACTTTAAATCAAAACCTGGAAATGATTGAGCTTAGTGAGGAAGTCATGATGAAAGCCAAGATAAGGTGAAAGCTAGGCCTCCTGGGTAAAACAGCCAAGTGTGAATGCAAAGAAAAGTTCTCGAATGAAGTTAAATGTGCTAGTCTAGTGAACACACAAATGATAAGAACAACAACCTTACTGAGCAAGTTTTAGTGGTCTAGCTGAAAGATCAAAGTAGGCACAACATTCCCTTAAGCGAAAGCCTAGTCCAGAACAAGATCCTAACTTTTTTCACTTCTACGAAGGCTAAGTGAAGTAAGGAAACTGCAGAAGAAAAGTTTGAAGCTAGCACAAATTTATGACTTTTCTAAAAGAGAAACTATCCCCATATAAAAAGTACATGGTAAAAAAAAATTAAAAAGTACAAGATGGAGTAACAAATGCTGATGTAGAAGCTGTAGCAAGGTATTCAGAAGACGTAGCTGATTGATGATTGTGCCTACACTAAACATTTCAGTACAGATAAAACATCTTCTATTGAAAGAAGGTGCTGTGTAAGACCCCTAGATAAAAGAGCCCACGGGGAGACTCCCGAGGGAGTTACTCAGTTCTTTCTCCCTTCCAGAAGATCTGGTGTTTTTTACTTATTCTGTATTCCTTTCTAATTTCTAATAAAAGTCCTATCTTACCATTTAAAAAAAATGCCATTTAGTACTTTCATAGCTACAGAGAAGTCAATGTCTGACTTCGAACTTTAAAGGACAAGCTGACTCTTTCGTTAGGGGCTAATATTACATATAGCTAGTGACTTGAAACTGAAGTTAAACTGAAGTATACTCTTGGTGAAAATGCTGTGAACATTGTTGAAATAACAACAGAAACTATAGAAAATTATATAAACTTAGTTGATAAAGCATGGTTCGAGAAAATTAACTCCAATACAGAAGGAAGTTCTACTGTGCAAAAATGCTATTAAATAGCATCACATGCTACAAAGAAATATGTAGTGAAAGGAAGAGTTTTTCGATGCAGCAAACTTCATTGTTGCCTTATTTTAAGAAATTGACACATTCACTCCATCCTTGGGTAACTACCACCCTGATTATTCAGCAGCCCATTAACATAGGGGTAAGATCTACCACCAGCAAAAAGGTTAGGAATGGCTGAAGGCTCCTCCAATTATTAGAATTGTTCAGTAGTAAAGTATTTTTTAATTACGTCGTGTACTTTTTTTTACACATACTATTATTGCACACTTCATAAACTACAGTATAGTGTCCACCAACTTTCATATATCCTGGGAAAACACAAAATTCATGTGAATTGCTTTACTGTGAAACTTGCTTTATTGGAGTGGTCTCATACTGAGACCACAATATCCCTGAGGTTTGACTGTCTCTTTTTCTACCCATTAATTTTTAACCTATTTGTGTTTGAGTTTATAATGAGTCTTGTATAGCCATTACACACACTAGAGGGTGCACAAAAATGTGTGCACATTTTGAGTGATACTATCGATGTATTACTTTTCGAAGTTGAATTTAATTACAGTAGCAATGTGTAGTATGAATGCTATTGTCACTACCTGGCAGCCAAGACAGTCAAAAAAAATGGCAGAAGCACATTTTCCCTTGGAGAGGTGCACAAGGCCATTTTGATGTGGTATTTGAACTTTGAAAACGTGGAACTACAACAACAACGGAGTATGCAAAAGAGCCTCCAACATGCCTGCCAAAGGCAGGCGTTCCTAGTAAGTTTGAGATGCATGGTGCCTCTGTGCACAAAGGGAGATCCAGGCCTTGCACAACAAGTGCTGCTGCTGCTTCTATGGTGTTGGAACAATTTACATGCTCACCACAGAAGTCTACCAAACAATATGCACTTGACATACGAACTAGAAGAACAAACATATGACACATTCTTAAAACAGAAAAACAGAAAGTTTTCATCCCAACATTAGTATATGCACCAGAGTGTGAGAGCCTACCTTGAGGAGAATCTGCATGGACAATGGATAGGATGAAGGGGTGTGGCTGAGTTTTCCCACGTTCTTCTGATGTAACATCCCTTATCTTCTGAAGTATACCTATGGGGAAACTTAAAGGATGAGACGTAATGTAGAAAACTGGCTACACTGGTGCTACATTGGGAAGAAATTGAAACAGCATGTTCAGTGATACATGTGGACACGTGGGTCGGTGTTGCTCATAAAGTAGTTTGCTGTAATCAGAAGTGTTGGAATGCTGATGATAACCAATCACTCCGAGCTCCTTTTGTAGTTGCAGAAGTCAAATAAGACTTTTATTCATTTTATGTTGTTGCTATATATTGAATATTGCAATTTTAATATAAGTTTTTCCTTTTTAAAGTTCGTATACATTTTTGCACCCTCTGCAGATGGATCATATTGATTTTATATTTTATGCTGCCAAAATCTGTGTTATCATTTTAAAATATTTATTTATTTATTTTTTAAATTTTTTATTAAATCATAATTGTGTACTTTGGTGTAATCATGGGGCACAATGTGCTGACTTTATATACAATCTGAAATATTTTCATTGAAATATTTAACATAGCCTTCGTGGCCTTTTAATCACTATATGAAGACATTTATATTCTACATTTAGTAATTTTCACTTGTACCCTTGTAAGATGCACCGTAAGTGTGATCCCACCAATCACCCTCCCT